>CANXYC012223685.1:0-11172 GCA_948193065.1 Aleurites moluccanus
TACAAAAAAAAAAAAAATTTTTAAAATTTTTTAACTATTTTTTTTTTTTTTTTTTTTTTTTTTTTTTTTTTTTTTTTTTTTCCAACCTGCCTTCAATATTGGTTTTCATTGACTTGGAGAAGGCTTATGATATAATTCCAAGCAGGATTATCAAAATCGGATTGGATTGGACCGACCGGTCAAATTGGAAAAATTGAAAACCGAATCAAGGACGGTCCAGTCAGCCTCCAAAATATTCTCCAAAAAACAGGTGAATCGATCGAATTGAACCAGACCGGTTTTTTGGTTTGAGTGGATCAAATTTTTTTTTTTTAATTTTTTTTATTTTTGATAAAAAATAATAAATGTCAAATTGTATTTATTTTCATCATATATATAATAAATATCAAATTATATATACATATATATGTATGCAGATTTTTTCGGTTTAATCGATTCGATCTCGGTCGAACTTTTGACCCTCTGTCTTTACCGGTTCTTTAACCGGTCCGGTTCTTAAAACATTGATTCCAAGAGAAGTTTTATGGGGGGTGTTAGACATTAAGGAGATATTGATTAGATACATACAAGTTTTGAAGGACATGTACGACGGAGTGACGATAAGTGTGCGAACAGTTGGAGGAGACTCGAGAGACTTTTATATATCAGTTGGGTTACATCAAGGGTTTGTAATGAGCCCTTATCTCTTCGTTTTGGTTATGAATAAATTAACAAAACATATACAAGAAGAAATCACATGGTGCATGATGTTTGCAATTGACATTGTACTAGTAGACGAGATATAAGAGGGAGTTAATAGGAAGTTAAAAGTTGTGGAGGAGTAGTTTGGAGTTTAAAGGTTTCAGGTTAAGCAGAACTAAGACAGAATAAAAGACATTGCAAGTTTAGTGAAGGCTGATTTGGGGATAATGAGAAAGTTAACTTGGACGGAGTGACATTATTCCAACAATACTCATTTTAAATATCTAAGTTCAATCCTTCAAGAGGATGGAGGATGTAAAGGAAATGTGAGTCATAGGATAAAAGCTGGGTGGTTGAAATGGAGACTTGCCTCGAGAGTTCTATGCGACCGTAAAATTTCACTCAAGTTGAAAGGTAAGTTCTATCATATGACAATAAGACCTGCTATGATGTATGGT
This sequence comes from Aleurites moluccanus, assembly GCA_948193065.1. NCBI lineage: Eukaryota > Viridiplantae > Streptophyta > Magnoliopsida > Malpighiales > Euphorbiaceae > Aleurites > Aleurites moluccanus. Next base: position 1,140 of record CANXYC012223685.1, read on the forward strand.
AGTAAGTGTTAGACAATGAATGAGCAACATATCTCTAAAATTTTTGTTGCTAAAATGAAAATGCTGAAATAGATGTATGGACATATTGAAATGAATTAGAGAAAAATTTGGAGTAGCAAGTATTGAGAATAAATTTAAAGAAAATATGTTGATATGGTTTGAACATGTGAATCGTAAGCCAACGATGCAACTGTTAGAAAAGTAGACTATATTGAGATAGATGTTAGAAAAAAAAGTAGAGGTATACCTAAATTAACTTGGGGGAGAGTGATTAAGGATGACTTAATTGTTTTAAATCTTTCTGCAGATATAATCCATGAACGCTTAGAATGGAAAAAAGAATCCATATAGCCGACTTCAATTAATTTGAGACTAAAGTTTAGTTGAGTTGAGTTGAGTTGCTGTCTTCAATCTCTTGTTTGTGATTATGTGCTCAGGTTGTGTATGCTCGTGTACTGTTGGATAATTTCAGAGAAAATAAAATAAAATAAATTTAGCTGGCATATTCTAGATATACCTTACATACTATATTAAGCGAGTCAATTGCATACTTAAAATCATGTTAAAAAGAGTACTAAAAATTAAAATAATCATTCAAATCTTAAAGTTCTTGAATCTGTCCTTTTTAGGGCACATTGTAATATGCAATGTTCTTTCCTGTTGAAAAATATCCCCTTATCTTCTGTGCTCCGGAGAGATCAATGCTTCCAATTCTGCTGTTAAATTTTGTGGGGAAAAAAAATTGAAATAGTAGTGCTTTGCATTGAAATATCCATAGGTTCTTTGTCTTATTATTGTCCTTCATGAACAAGTCATTGATATAAATGTGATAATCATCAGCCTTTCTATATTCATATTTCTTAAGCCTTAAGTGAACTCCTGGGTGTTATCAGCAATGAGGATGAATATGTGTGCTAATTCAAGAATCAAACTCTTCTTTTTTAATCTCGATTCATTTTTTTCATTTCTTCTGTGCAAATATTTTTTATGTTTTGTACCAAGTTTTCAGAAACATCAACAACAGTTGAAGAATTTGTCCTTCATACTCTCGGAAGGATATATTATTCCAGTAGGAAAAGCTGTTGAAATGTTTTGGGCAGTCATGTTACACTTTTTATTTCCATTTCTGAACTGGCAACATGATTGATATTTAGAAGGTTTACAGAGTTGCGGAGTAGTTTGCAGCAATACATCATTTTTGTCCTGATTAGTTACTCCCTTTGGACGATACATTTTCTTGCCAGGTTGATATGGATAGGTTTTGATCCCTTTGGACACTTATGTATGCTACTCTGCTTTGTTATAAGTATGTGAATCTAGTGTTATTTCATGAAAACATACCGGAGACGATTTGAAGGAAACTAATAATTGACTGCTCCTTGGTGAAAAGATGTCATTGGATGATAATCTTGTGTTGGTTTTGACTCAACTGTGCGTGCATTGGTTACTGCCTGTGGGTTGTTACTGGTTAGTTGTGTTAGATTTTGTGGGTGGTTGCAAGAAAGCAGTGTTGGGCAATGTGTCAGTACAAAAATTCAATTAAATTGAATTCTATTTATAGAATTCAACTAAATGAATTCAATTAACAATAGTGTTTGGAATAAATGTTAATAATTAAAAAGTAAAAAACTATAATTATTTTTTATTTTTATAGAAAGAGTAATATCTATGGGTGTAATTGAGCAAAATTAAGTCAAAATAGTATTAAACTCAAACTAGATTGGATTAGAAAATTTAAACGTCTGACTCGAACTTAATTGAGTTTTTATTTTGAAGTTGGAGATTAGCTCAAAGGGATATTTGAAATATTAATTTAATTTGATTAAGTTTAATTTTCATTAAAAAATTTAAATTAATTAATTAATATTAAAATAAAATTCGAGCAAATTAGAATTGAAATCGAATAAGTAAATTATTAATGTAAAATATAAATTATTTAAAATTATATAAATTTCAGTTCTTTTAAAATGATCCATTTTTTAAGTTGAAAGGGTCGAATTATATTAATTATATTTTTGCTAACATAAAATTGACTAAATAAAATTTAGTTCTAAAATTCGAGTTTCTAAATGGGGTTGATGTTTTCTAATAGTTCAGTAGTTAAAAACACTAAATTTTTTCATGAATTTGCAATTTTAGTTTAAATTTTCAATTGCGTTAGATTTTTTATCTCATCCAAAGGTGGTCAAGTGGCTTGCTAATCATGCTCTTAGTCTGTTAATTTCTCTTAATTTTTTTTTGTACGCCTCTATAACACGTCTCTTAGAAAGTACTCCATCTAATAAAAAAAAAAAAAGAAGGGGTTGGCAATGGCTGTGTGTGAAATGGCTAGTCTGTGTAAAATGACTAGACATAATCTAATTAGAAGTGCATATAGGAAAATAGAAAGAGAGGGAAACAGATTGGGAAGCATATATGACATTGTTAGGAAAATTTTGTTGGAGGAAAACTGATGTGGAGAATGATAGAATTTGGGCATAGTCAGTGGGCACTAACAAGAATTGACTAGTGGATTCTTCCTCTCCTACGGTTGTGAATTTGTGATAACCACTTTTTCTACATATTTTCTATTTTCATTAATGAAAAGTTGAAATATGGGACAAGCGTTGTTAATTATGAGTTGATTATTCAATTGCAATTGCATCACATTAACACTAACAATGGACTTCAATTTTTCATGAAGCTGCAGTAAGATAATTTATACACTTTACATGTTAATTATTTATTAATTATAAATAAAAATTAATTTATTTAAAATAGAAAATTAATAAATTGCTTGACATGACATTCTAAAAATTAGGACCGAATATGATTATCGAAAATATAAGACTACATTTAATTTAATACCATATTATAAATTTTTTAAAACTTAAGAACACAATCATACTGAATTAAACTGAAAATTTTAGTTTGATAAGATAGTGGTTATCATTTCATATTCAAATTGGGAATTGTATTAAATTGAATTGTATTGCACCAAGCTGAAAATATCAAAATTAAACAAAATATTAACCTAATATAATAATAATAATAATAATAATAATAATAATAATAATAATAATAATATACATCATACAATATAGTTACATGAATACATTACTTATATTTATTATTATTATTATAGTTATTATTGTTGTTATTTACATAGAAAATATTTACAGTCATTAAGAAATCCTAAACTCTTACATAATCAAATATTTATATTATTCCGAATTAAATTTTCGATTCAATATGATATGATTCTTGATTCGATTCGATTATCAAATTTTTTAAGAAACTAACATTTAATTTGATTCCACATGAATCTTTAAAATTTTCAATTCTATTTGGATTTTTAAATTTTTTAGAATCAAATTTTCATTTTGGTGCAATTTTTTTTAAAATACCTGACTTGAACTGACTCTTGCTCAATCTTATAGAAAACATACATATAATTCATATTTTTCAAGAAAAAAAAAATATTATTATTAGATGTGTTTTTTTGAATAAAAATTATTAAAAAATAACAAGAAATATGTCAATGAAAATCACAGAATATGGAATTCATAAACTTATAAAATTTATACCTGGAAAGGATACTAATAATTATAGAAAAGGATCTAAAAACAAAAACTTGAAAAAAAATACCATTCTAAAAAAAAAAAAAAAAATTCTAGAAAATATAAAATATAAAATTTGTTTTTTCTCATAATAATAATCAACAAAATATGTGTGGAATAAACCTTAAAGTGATGATATTAATAGTATTTTATTTATGCATCTCTTTTGTGCATCAACAAATTTAAGTGACCAATTTGATTACCATTTATATATTACTATAAAAAAAAAAAAACTACTAAAGAAATTAAAGAAAGAAATGAACCATTAAAATAATTGAAAAAATTTAAAAAATATACTAAATTTCAAGTGTTTATAATGTATAACACTTGCCATATAATATTTTGGATAGTCATCCTCTTCTAAGCATCTACCAAAAATACTTAATCATCACAAAGAATAATTTAAAAAAAAATCTAAAATAATTATAGGAAAATATCAAATAGTATGAAACTGTAATACTCATGTTTGTTTTGCATATGGTTTTTAAGTATGTTTAAATTGGTTTGTGGAATGTTTTGCTTTGATTTGTCAGTGTTGAGCTTATTTATTCCTTAGGTTGCATAGGATTAGTTTAATTTGAGTCTTGGTAACTCTTAGAAAATCATATGTTGAGTGATTTGGGTTTTAAAATCAACTTGAGAGGTAGAACTTTCAAGGAAAATATAATGAAGGTGGTAATGGGTATTATTCAAATATAACGACCATAAAAATGTTTATGTAGACATTAAATTTTTACACACTTGAGTTTGAGTTAAAATCTAATGATGAGGCATTTTATATCAAGATGTTAAATTGAATTTCTGCTAAAAGATAATTTAGAGAAAATGAGTTTGATTTAATTATATTTGCATAAAATAGCTTTTTATAAGAAAATGGACTGTGAGTTTGCTAAACCTTTGTGACAAGCAATTGAGGATTCATATTGAGGTTTTATTGATTTTGAGTCTTAAAATTATTAAAGGACTAATCAAAGTGAATTTAAAATGGTTTTGGATTAAGTTCAGAGGTCCAAGAAAGGAATCGACTATGCAGACTTAAGAGAAAGACTGACGGACCTGTGTGCGGTAAGCCGAATGTGCTCATGCGGTCCTATGCTAAGGCTGTATGGCATTGCCTGACCTTTTTAGGCCCATTTGCGCTCTACAATCTTGTTCTTCCACTTTCAGATATGATTTTTCTTAGTTTTGGGACCTTCCGGACCTATTTTCTTATCTGATTAGTTTTTCTATCAGATTCCTTTTTAGTATCTAAACAAAATAAGAAGTTTTTCAATGAAATTCTTAATTAATTTTATTTTAAAACTAGAAGCTTACTTTAACTAAAAAAGAAGCTTATAAGTGCTTAGCTTATAAGCAGACCTTCAAACTAATCGGAAAATTTTCCCTTGTATTGTTTTATAAGACTTTAAATTATTTTGGAACTTATTTTTACTAAATAGGAGATTTTTGGCCTAAGCTATTTAGGAACCTTTTCAAGATTTTTCTCCTATAAATAGCCCTTCAATTTTTTATAGAAGGGACTTTTCTTTGGACCTCTTTTTTGGGGAGACTTTGGAGAATCAATTTTTAGGAGCTTTTCTATTATAACTTTTGAGAGGAAATTCTGTCTTCCGTATTTTCTTCTTTGCTTTCAAAATTTAAGATAAAAATACCAAACTATTTTAAAAATCTAATCTTTTGTTAATTAAAACGTATAAATATTTTCTTTAAGTACTTAGATTAAGTTTTCTTAAAACTTCTTGCAATAATACAAATATTTTTTTTTTGTGTTCCATTAAAAAAGGATTTTTTTTTTTTTGTGAATACAAATAATTTTCATACTTAGCTTTCTCCCTAAAAGCAAGGAAGTTCCTTTGAATAGTAATATTCAAACTCAAATTATAACCAAAAGTAAAAGGTAAGTATGAAAGCTATTTGCCAAACCTTTGTGCTATATTTGATTTTAATTTAATTACTTAACTAAGTTTTCTTTGATAATTATTTTGAAATATAAATATTTTGAAAGATCATATGAATATGTAACAATCAATGTTATATATTCTATATAATCTCAATTTTGTATGCTTTATATATTAGTTGAATTATGTTTGTATAATAACAAGTATGATTATATATCATTATTATTTAGTTATTGGTTTGAATAGGGTTAACATGAACACAATATTTTTGTATCAAAAGATGTATATTTCTCAAGTTGATTTAATTTCTATTTGTTGCATGTATGTTTAGCCATGTTTAGCCAATCAAGCCATTGGTTCGCCTTTCCATTAAAAGGCAATGAGTCATGACCAAACTTTATGACAAACTGCTATCATATTCAAGCTATGAACACACACACTCTTAGGTTTAGCTTTTATTTAAGTTTATGCATGTTTTAGAGTTTTCTTATACTTTAAAAGATTTCCTAGCCTTTGAATTAGTCTACCCTAAGCTAAAATGCCAAAGGCCATGAAAATTTTACCATCCAGGCCTTAGGGCCACACGGCTCAAGAGCTTGGGCCGCATAGCCAAGGCAGAGCCATTAAGGCCCTAGTAGGGTTGCATGACCCTAGAGCAGAACCACATGGCTCTGCCCTTCCTCATACTTGTTTATTTTGATTGTTTTTCATGGTTTATGTCCTCTTTTTCTTCTTCTTTTTTATCCATGTGAATAATCCATGCTCAAAAACCTTACGTATTTAAATCATATATAGATATTGTTTGATGTTCATTGAGTTATGCATATTAGTATGCCACTATCCTTATGGAAATTATGCATATGAATATACTACTATCCTTATGGAAAGTTAAGCTAAATTGTTTAATTTAGGGTTCAATTTGCTTGATTAACTTTTATTATGACATTGGCATTGTCACGTCCCAAAAATTTGAAAAGCGACGATCCTAGGGCACAGGTATACCTAAAGTCACCAGAAACTTGTAAAACCCTTAAGCATGTCAATCATCAATCATCAATCATTCAAACTTAAAACCATTCATTAATGTTCTTATTCTTTTAATAATTAATAATCTTATAAAATTTTTGACCGATTCTTCTTTGTAATTTTATAGTAATTCCTAACATGAATAGTACTCAACTCAACATTTCAATAATTTCTCAAAGTTCTCAACCTGCATAGAAAATACTCTCAATATGTCACCATCTTTATAACCTCAACTCTACAATATCAAAAGACACACATAACACTTCTATATTTTCCTTTATTCTATGTCTCACTAGCTTATTCACATTTAACCCTATCATTTCTGTTATCATTTTCATTACCAATTATCACATATATCTCATAATGCATTAGGTCACTAATTAATTTTTCAGTGATATCTCATATGCCAGTTATCATATAATATGTACATACACTTGTTAGATAACACATATGAATAAGATAATCTATACACCGAGTTGTACTCCATGGAGATACATATGACTCCATAAATACTAATTACATTGGAGTCATCAGTGTCCTAAGTGTTTCTTGAAAAATAATAAATAACCACATAATGAGTATAAACATACTCAATGAGTCATAAACATATTATTATATACAAAGTTATGTAATCAATCGATGAAATAAATAATATTAATTTAGGTTACATATGTCAATGGCTCAGTAGTCCAAATAAATATGAATATAACATATACAAAGCCTCATGAAATAACTCATAAAATAACTCGTAAAATAACTCGTGAAATACATAAGGTTGATCAGACCTTATGGCTAAGTCTTTAGCCCTTTCCTAGCAAGGGTCCCAGTAAAAAGTATTCATTATGCACAATGCCGATGGTACTTACCCACTATCCCATTGGTCGAGTAGTTCTGTTATGTCATGTCATCAGATATTTAGCAAGTTAGGGTATAATACTTATGATCACATAGTATAGTTTTCATGTAGGGAATATCAAATAACAGTCATTAGTTAACAAAGAAAAAGGTTTCGATACGAATGATGACAATAATCAAATGGATTTAAGAATTCAAGGAATGGTTACAATATGCATAATAACATATTTGTCTCACTTTAGCCTTTAAACTCCACATTTTTCAACTTTTATCTCTTCAATCAAATGATATAGCATTTATGGTCTTCTCTTCATCTTTATTAATCATTTGATGCTACACATTTAATTAATCTCAATTTAGATACCAACTAATATGAAATTACATTAATTATACTTATATTTAAGAAATTTCTAATATCCTCCTTTTCTATGCTTTACTTATATGAAAAACCCTTAATGGCAGTATGTGTTCTTTTAACCATATCTCTCTTTACACTTATCCAATTGTTTTAATTTTTTTTTTTTACTTAACCTAGACATATGAGACTACTATTAGTCAATTTTTAGGTTAATCTGATTATTACATTATTCTCAATAATTCATTAAAGTTATATTTACTGTCCTGCAGTTCATATCTGGGCAAACTCTATTTTCGTGCCTATAACTCAATCCATGTTTATCCAAATGCAAAACCATTTTACAGAAACTTATAATACATATAAAAGAACGTTTTTTTTTTATATGTTTAACACTTTTCCTAATTCAGATTCAAAGGTCCTCATATCAACAAAACGCAATACCCATTTTTTGTTTGTCTGTCAATGTAACACCCCAGACTATAGTACAATAGACAGTAAGGAAATAGCGAATCATAGTGATAGAATGATATTAATTAAATAATAAATAGGCTAAAAATAGCTATTGAGGAATATAGAGGGAATTTAAGACTAATTTTTACAGAAGAATTTTAAAAATGATAACCAACAAAATTATCGGTAGAAAATTTTTATATATTTTTAAAAAGTTTTTATAGAAATTAATTGAGGATATTTAGAATTAAGATTATAAAATATTGAGAAAAAATAATTTGAGGTTCAATATGAAGTTAGAGAGATAAATAGATAGTAAAGAGACGAAAATGATAAGAAAATCCGACTTTTGAAAGAATTTGTCAGTAAATGATTTTTAATAAATTTTCGACAGTAATTTATGCAAATTTCTTTTACATAAGAGACGTAAATTATCAATTTTCAGAGTTTTGCCGAAACGGGTTCGGTATAAAAATTTTGTAGCTACAGAGGTTGAATGATTAAGTTGAATTAAGGTACTAAGATTATTATAAGATTCCATAGGACTTGAATATCAATAATTTAAGGACTTAATTGAAAAGAATTAAAAAAAATTGTGGTAGCAGTTATAATTAAGGAAAATTGTGGCAAAATGTGCAATTATCAAAAGTTGTGGGACCCACAATAAAATATTATTTTTTGCATTAAAAATTCTGGAGAATACCTCCAAGAGTGGCTGGCCAAGTGTGGAGAAGGAAGGAAATTTGAATAAATTTTTTTATGTTAATTGGATAGGAAATGTACAAGTATATAAGACCTAAAATTTTCTACACAATTCTTATTTCTTTGACTTTGGTGTATAAAAGAGAAGAGGTGGCTACCATATTCAGGAGTTTTGGTTGAACTATTTGGGAGAAAACAACCAAAAATACTCTTCCATCTCTTCCAAAGAAACCAACCAAGCTAGATAAGAAATTGATGAGAGAAAGAAGAGTGAAGAAGGAAAGTTGAAGGAAAGTAAGTCAAATTGTTTTGGAAAAGATAAAGAGAAGGAAAAAAAATCCAAGTGCAAGAGTCAAGAATGAATAAAGGACTGATGAAAATTGAAAAATGCAAAGAAATAGAACCAATGAAAAGGAATGTAAATGTGAAGTGCTTAATGAGGTGAGTAATATACATACTATTTTGTTTGGCATTGCTTTTAAATTAAATTATTGAAATTACCATGAAATTTTATTGTTGGCCAAAAATACCAATTGTATGATCCATGATTAATTTCATGCCCTTTTTATAATCCCAAATGATTCCTTTAAATGAATTTGCATGATTAGCCTAATGTTTCATGTATCAAACCCTTGGAAGTGCTTAAGTTATTTTTGATACCTAATGATTAAGCACTATATGTATGGCATTAATGAAATGACAAAATGTTTAATGACATTCTGCATAGTGGTTTAATGATCCTAGTTAGGAGGGGGTTAATATCCTAGCCATGAGGTCTGATCAATCGTATGAGTAAATAGCATGCTACCAGATTATAGTCTCTGCTTAAATGATCAATAATGATTTTGTAATTTTTATGATAATATGATACGATATGTATCTTTAATGCCAATGCGAAGGTATTGATAACCGAACCTACATGTTGAATGACCTTATTGTTATTGTATACTTTATATATATATATATGTTATCATTATCTTCCTTGTGAACAATTTCCTTACCTAGCCTCATGAGTTGGATAATATGTATATTATTCACTGAGTATTATTATACTCACCTCATAATTATTTATTATTTTTCAGGAATACTGTTGTAGTGGTGGTTGTTTCCCAAGTCATCCCTTTTTCCGGCTTAGGACGTAAAAA
>CANXYC012223707.1:0-11376 GCA_948193065.1 Aleurites moluccanus
TTGCATACTCTGACACAGTCATACCCGGAGTCTGAACCAATCTCTCAAACTCAATGGATTTAGCATCCCTCACACTCTCTGGAAGAAACTCACTAAGGACCAATTCTCTGAATCTCTCCCAAGACAACTCTCCATGATCTCCAAGCATACCTAGAATACTCCGTCTAAACCAATCCTTAGCTTCGGCTTTCATCAAATATCCTATAAACTCAATTACCCTTCTATCAGGAATCTTCAAAATCTGAATTTTCTCTTCTATCTCCTCAAGAAAATCTGTAGGATCTATCTCACCTCTATACTCTGAAGGTTTGAGCTTTAAGAATTTCTCAAACGAAACCTCCTCAACCTGAGGTACCACTGCTGGCGGGGGTGGAGGAACTACTGGAGGAACTGGTACATCAGGAACTACCTGCACTGCCTCTGCTGAGTAATAAACTCAGCTAACATCTCATAGTTCCTTTGCAACTGATCCAACCGCTGAGCCATATGAACCACATCCACCTGCAGCTCTGGAGGAACATCATCACCTCCCACTCTACCCACTGACCCTTCTTTAGAAGGTAGCTCTCTTTTAGGACAGCCTCGACCATGTCCTCTTCCTCGCCTCAGAGGCATCTCAATACTAATAAGAAAAACAAAGCAAATTCAGACCCAAAACACAAGATTAACGTAAATCTATACCAAAGGAATACACAACATTGACGTGACATGAATCCTATGCTCCATAGTCATCTTAATCAATCACTTATACTAGGGAACTTACACATCTATCTATCTATCTATCTTATAATTATAAACCTATAACTCTGATACCACCTTTGTCACACTCCGACACCACCAGTGCAACGGTTCTAGGGCAAGGGTAGGCATAAGGCCACCATAAATCCATAGAACCCTGAACTAAACCTGTCTCAATCATAATAACATACATTCTATCCAAAACAAATCATTAAATCTCATAAATTATCATTTATAACATAACAGCTCTACTTGTTCCTTACCAATCAAAAGATAAATCTAACATCAATATGAAATAAGTGAGAGTCTATAAATAACATCCATGGATACAAAATCAACATCCCATATCTAACTACGAAGCTCTAAGAGAATATACCTCAACAGACATGATTATATATATACATATATTAAAATAATATCCAAAATAATTACATCCAAGCTTCTTGGGAAGAATAAGTTAAGAAGTTCTATCCTCTGGATTGGCTCTCTCTCGAGCTATACTAGCACCTGAAAACCACATAAGAGGGATAAGTTTTCAGCTCGATAAGATATGAACAACATAAATCAAGAATCTGAATATCAAATCATGAATATGAATATATATATATATACAAATATATATTTATATATATATATATATAGGTATGAAAGAATCTCAAGCTTTTACTTGAAAGGAACATGAGTGCTTATAATAATTAGCACTATCAAATCATACACAAATTGAATTATGGTTCTCATTTAGAATATAAAATGCCCACAAAGGATGGCATTATCAAATCTCATATGATAGAACTGATCTCATATCATAACATACATATCAGTAGCCTTGCTACCTTAACGTGGCACATATGCTTGCGAGGGCATACGCCTAGAGCTCATGGCCCCCTCTAGGTGGAACACTGATAAAAATTCTATCAGCTGGGATCCCATTGTGCACATTGGATCAATGAATTTACTCTCATTGGGAAAAGCGTTATATGCATATATGTCTCAGGTTCATAAAGAAGATACTGTGTTTTCAACAAAACTGAATTTGGTCAAGAGACCAATTAGTATATATAGCAAAGGCTTAATCATGATCTTGGTCCAAGGAACGACCAAGTCATTATCATATATATATATACAAAACGAATACATAATGCAAGTCATATTATTACAGTGGCAATACTGAATGTATATATATAATATTTAGCAATCATCTCGGAAGAAGTAAACACATTTATGATATTCATACTTACCTCTAAACAAGTTTATCCTTGTATTTCCCTCAATAGCTTGCTCAATTAATAATCTCCTCTAATTTCTTGAGTTCTCTTCTCCTATGAAAGTTTTCCCAAATTCTCAAAATTAGAGTTTTCCTTAATCAATAATACATAATATAATTTTTTTGTAATTTAACCCTCTTATAGTCTCTATTATTGTTTCCTAATATCAATTTAATTTAAATCTTAAAGAAAATCTGAAATTCAAAACGTACTTACTATTGACGTCACTATTCATTAATTTCATAAATTTTGATATCTTCCATATTTATCAAAATTAATAGTCTTAAATTACTTATAATAGACTCTATATACTCATAATAACTATTGTAATTACCAGAAATTCTTAATCTAAAGAGAAAATGAAGTTTGGAGAAAATTATCTTATTTTCCCCAAAACTGACTTCTTGAAGAATCTAGGCTGAAATGATGATTGAAGCCTTTTAAATGAGTTAATCTAGAGATTTAATGCATTAATTCTGAGTATTAATGTATTAGAAAATGAATGGAACAAATCAAAAAGAGATAGGAGAAGAAATGAAGAAGAATGAAAGAAAAGAAAGAAGAAAATCGAGAAACATAGCTACTGGATAACTGGTTAAATAAGCTACTACCTCTCAATTCCGCTTTGCCAACTCGCCTCGCCAATCCGCTCCGAAAAATACTACTTCGCATAAGCCAGCTTGTAAATACCACTCCCCATTGTTGGCTCACAACGCCACTTCGCATTACCGGCTCGCAGCGTCACTTCGCATTGCCGGCTAGCAAATGCCACTTTGCATATGCCAGCTCACGAATGCCACTTCGCCAATTCTCCTCTTTGCTTATTGCCGCCTCAGCAATCCCACTTCTTCAATCTTCTTCGCCTATTGCCACCTCGGCAATCCCACTTCGCCAATTCTCTACTTCTCCAATTGCCACCTCGACAATTCCACTTCACCAATTCTCCTCTTCGCCTATTGCCACCTCGGCAATGCCTCTTTGCCAAACTCACCTCGCCTATTTCCTCTTCGCAGATACCACCTCGGCAATGCCTCTTCGCCAAACTCGCCTCGCCTATTTTCTCTTCACATATGCCATCCCGGTAATGCCTCTTTGCCAAACTCGCCTCACATATTTCCTCTTCGCATATGCCACTTAGCATTGCTGGCTCGCAATGCCTCTACGCATTGCCAGCTCGCACCACTAATTTCTGCTGAGCTGAAAAATCTTCTTCGCCAACTCATAATAAACCAGCTCGCAAAAGAGCTACAGACATCTAAACTCCCTGATTCTTTTTTTCACTTAAAATAGACACTCAAAGGTCCAACATATCAAAAATTCAAATTAAAAGGATATCTACACAAACTATGGTGAATTTCTAAATTTCACCCTGACTTTACTGCCCAATATTCATCTGAACAGGTCTGATTAATTCCACTTTCAACTGAACTATACTTATCCAATTCCCTTAAAATTTTACATTCATCAACATAACACATAAATAAATATTTCTCATGTTTACACTTTTGGCTCATTCAGTCTCAAGCATTCCCAGAAAAATTAAACATTCTCATATTCCTGCAAAAAATCATGAACTAGATAGGTCCCGGTCAAGGAGGCACATCGCCTCACACACATAAAATTTCATAAAACCCTTTTACAAACCTAACGATGAGATATAAATCTACAACTTTTATGTTTTACACTTTTCCAAATTATTGCGTTAAACTCGTATAACCATCCTCACAAACTCCCCCCTGCATACAGAATTCAAACATTTCTATATCCTCAATCAATTCAACAAACATACAATTAATAAAATAAAATAAATAAAATAAAAAAATGATAGGTATTACACTGGCCAAGCATATGTTTTACGATAAGGTAGCAAGGACTATTGATGCGCTCTATTGTGATAAGGTAGCAAGGCTACTGATGCACTCTACAGTTCTATTATATGATTTAACACTGCTATTCGATTGTGAGCACTTATGTTCTTGTAAGCATAACCTTATGATATTTTCTTATCCATGTTCCTTTGGCTTGACCTTTACTTTGCATGTTCATATCTTATTGAGTTGAAGGCTCACTCCTCTTCTGTGGATTTCAGGTGATAGTGTAGCTCGAGAAGGAGCTAATATAGAAGACAGGGCTTCTTGATTCATTCCTCCAAGAAGATTATGTAATTATTTTGATATATATTCATTAAATTGTATTATGGTATTGTATGTGTGAGGATTATACTCTAGAGCCCCGTAGTTAGATGTTGAGGATGATATTATTTTGATGTCTGAATTGTTACAATATGGGTTGCCTTTGTTCCTTATTGATGTGGGATATATCTTTTAATCAGTAAGGAACAAGAAGAAATCATATGATGATAAATATAAATGTACGAATGATGAATGATGATTGCATGAATCATAGAAATGAGTATTTGTAATGATAATTATGTATGATGTGGATATATATATTATGTATGAGATCCAGGATATGAGTGTTTTACGGGTTTATGGTGGCCTTAAGCCTACTCTTGCCATAGGACCGTCGCACCATTGGAGTTGGGGTGTGACAAAAGTATCATATTTTAATGTCTAAACTAACTTTATTTATGCTTAAATAACATATATTCAAGGTTATATAAATAAAATTTGAGGGTGTTACGTTCGATCTTTATCACAGTCTTAAAGATGCCATCTACTGTTCTTTTTGAATTATCATAAGCCCTTATAACCATCTTTGATTCATCCAAATCCCCCACACTCATACCAATCTTGGCAAGGATCTGTCTAGGACAGACATTAATGGATGACCCATCGTCAACCGTTACGCATGAGGTTTTTTTACCTTTAAGCTTAGCTGTTATGAGCAGAGGCTTAACATGCTTCCTCCCTTCTAGAGGTAACTCCTCATTTCCTAAGGTAATTAAATCTTTTTTCTCATCCTCTTGTTCGTCAGACTTTAAGATCCTTATCATTTCTTCGGGAGTGGTTAAGGTTGAAACGGTAATGCTAGATAAGGCTTCTAACATCGTTTTCTTATGCTTTTCGGATGACATAAGCAATTTTCATATGTTAATGTTAGCTTGGGTTTTCTTAAGTTGCTTTAGAATGGTGTCATCTTCTACTTTCTTCTCATTTTCAACCTTATCTCCTTCCGGAACCTTCTCCTTCTCAATATCCTTCTTCTCATTTGGATGATAAAACCTACATTCGCCATTTTAGCATTTCCCTTATTCCCACTTAGGTTGTTATGACTATTATCACTCATTTTAGTTCCATACTTCTTCTTTTCATTCAACATATCCTTTACTTTGATACCGACTTCATATAGCTGCTTAAAATTGGCTAAAGGAATATAGCATAACTTTTCATGAATCTCACCAGAGGTTCCCTTCACACACATCTTAATTTGGTCCTTAACCTCCAGTCTATTTTTCATTTAAGCAACCTTATGCTGCCACCTTGATAAGTACTCCATAAAAGTTTCATTGTACTTTTGTCGAGTGGTTTCTAAGTCACGCATGAGTCATATCTATCTATGTATTATAGGAATATTATTGAATGAACTTTTCCACCAAATCTCTCTAATCCATCATCTCCTTCTTATCTAAGTCATAATACCAAATGACGGTGGCTCCCGTCAAAGATAGCACAAAGAATTTGGTGATATGAGCTTTGGTAATTCCAATAGCTCCTATGATGGCGGCATATTGTCTTAAATGAACTCTAGGATCACTTTTCCCATCAAGGTTTTGTAAATTGGGGATTTTAAATCTTGGAGGGAGGTCCTCTCCCGCAATGATATCTAGTTCCTAAATATCATAAACCTCATCAACTCCAGTACTCTTAAGCATCGTTTACATCTTTTCAACCTGCTTGGATAAGTTCTCATATCCTTTATGCTCTACCTCAGTCTTTCGTGTCTTTCCCATTTCATAGTCTAGGTCTAAGTCATAATTATCATCTACATCTACCACCTTCTTAGGATTAAGGTCTAGCTTTTGGGGTTGCTTCCTTGGCTTGAGTAAGCTATGGAAGGACTTATTCTAAAGTTTCTTGCAAACTGGCTTTTAGGATAGCCTTAAATTCCACATCTAATACTTTCCTAATGGAACATTCGAATTGTTCTTGCTCATTTCCTTTATATGCCATTTTAGCAATTACTTTACTGAGTTCGGCTTCGAGATCAAAAGAGAAACTCTTTTGTACAGTAATATCTCTTGTGGATGAGTTGGGGACAAGTTGGGAATCTCTTTCTAACAATGAAGTCCAATCCAACTTTTTACAAAAATTTGTCAAATCAAGGCTTTCCTTCTCGCCTTTTCTTTCTAACCTTTCGGTTTCTCGATGCCAAGTAGCATGACCTTGTTCTTTATTCTTACCCAGTATTTGCTATGGCTATAAAACCAAGTATTAGGTATGAATGCATGAATGCATAAATGCATGAGTTTACTGATGTTTCATATTTCTATTTGACCAAACCCTAAGTCTTTGTCACTTATAACTTCATTGGTTGATTTGGGAAAGAGAAGGCAAAGTGGCCTTCCCTTTCGGGGACAATTTATTCATATTCAAAATATTGGGGAAAAAAGGGGAATAATAAGAAATAAATACTCAAAATTATTCGAAAATGGTATTATTATAACTTGGTTTTATTTCAAATGTTCTTGGGTCGTAGCCCTAACAAGATAAATTTCCTAACTCAAACTATCTTAATCTTTATCTTCTTCTAGATCCTCTTCTTCTAGATCTTCCTCTTTCTCATATTCCATGTTCTCATTTGCTAAGGAATCAATCAATAGAACATCATGATACCTAGTCAAATCACTTCAAAATGCCTCAACCTCAGTGATTACTCCTTTACTTCATTCTTCAAATTTAGCAAAAAAATTGTTCATAAGAAGGTGGTTCAAAGAGTGGACTTTCAACTGTACTTTCTTCCTCTTGAATATCATAGACTTCTTTTTCTATCATTCTTTCTAGAGATTTATCACAAAGGATAGGCAAATCTTTTTTTTTCATACCACTCTTCTTCATCACTCTCTACTGGTTTTATCTTCTCTAGATTGTCTTCCATGTTAGTTTCATATCCATCCAAGTTTATGACTTATATTTCTTCAACTTCTACTTTTTGATACTTATGACTACCCCCTTCACTCACTTATTCTTCTCTCTATCTCTTTGAAGGAATCAGTGACTTGGATTCATTTTTGGTCATTTTTAGAAATATGAACTTAGATGGCTGCATAAAGTTTGTGGATTAGATTTTTTTTCCTTATATGATGCATGATGCAAGTTTCATAACAATTTATTGCACAACAAGGAAAACAAATTTTTCATTCTTTTAGAGACAAGATGAGGGATAAACGGTAGGTCATGCCCCCACTTCTTAATATATTAAGAAATCTTATTTCAAAATCTTATGGTAAAGTTTTCCTAAAAAGGAAGAAAACCTAAGTTTATCTATGAAATCTAACTAAGGGAATTGGTTTTTCAAGTCCCCAGTGGAGTCGCCAGATAGTGTTGTCTTTTGCAGCGATGGTATGAATTCGAACCTAAGGTATATCGGTAAGGATTAACCAAACCAAGGAAAGAAGTTACCACTCAATTAAAAGTGTAACCGAGACCATAAATACAATGCATTTCCTTCCTCTAGGAAATGAGTATTGATTTTATCTCTGGCTAAGTACCAGGCCGCCTAATTTAGAGATCCATGTAAGGAAACCAAGTACGGAATGGGGAAGGTGTTAGGCACCCCAACCCACCTGGCTATTGGCCAGCCTCCTTATTTAGCTAGAAATCATAGATGAACTAAATTTAGGTATAACATTGAAAGAAACAAACCATAAGCCAAACAAGTAAGTTCTATCATGGCACATGCTCGACCATACCATAAAACCAAACCAAGCATAATTCCCAAGAAAGATTGGAGGTGTCATAAGTGGTCTCATTTAAAATCCAACCTCCTTAGACAGAATTATACGAGGTCTAGTAAATTATACAATCTCACAAGGCTACACCTAAAAATTTTCTAAAATGCTCATATTCATTGCACTACATCTATTTGCACTATCCTTAAAGAAATGGAAGGAGAAATAAACCATCTAACCTTAACAAGATATTTACATAATCACAACATACTATAAACATTCATTCATTCATCCAACATCTTAAAGTAAATAAGGAATAAAAAGGGAAACCAAAGGGCATAATCTAATGAATTAAACAAAACATGTGCACCTTGGACTTTGCCTTTTTGGGCCTTAATGCAATCTAAGCCCGTTTATCTTTCATGCATGCTTAGGCCTTACAAGCCTCATTTTATTTATTTTACTTTGTCCCTACAGGGTTATCTCATACAACACAAATATATGCACAATATACTTTACAAAATGACATACTCTTTCTGATCATACCAAAAATCATATTTACTATATGCATGATGCAAAGAATATAAGCATGATATTAACCATTTGATTTATATACAAATGAACAAAATAATGATGCATGCACCAAATTATGTACAAGTTAAATTACTTTAGACAACTAACTTACTCATGGCATGCTAACTTATAAAAGCCTTTTGTATGGCATAGCAACAAAGTGCATATTCAATCAATCATGCCATATGCATTTGAAGTACATGGCCTCAAATTGTTCATTCATGGAATCATGTTCATTTTGAAGTCATTTGACCATACATTTAATATGCCATATAGTCACATAGTAATAAACATGATAATTTTCAAGCTTATAACCTAAACTAGGCATTATAGCAACAAACGTGCATAACTAAGCTTAACTTTGGCACTTTTAGTCCTAGCATGCTTCTGAGTTAATAGAAACTATCATGTAGTCATTTATCCTAGGCTTCATGCATTTATTCATGACATATTAACATTAAAATACAATTAAAAGTATCAAGTAGACATAAAAAGTCAAGAAAACAAGTAAAAAAGACAAACAAGTGTCTCTATGGCACAAGAAACGCCCCAAAGGAAAACACAGGGCCGTGTGCCTTCTCATTCCAACACGGGATAGGGAAAGGCCGTGTGGCCCTTCCCAAGGGCCATATGTCCCTTCTGACCTAATTTTAGCCTCTTATTCGAATGCAAATATTATTTGCAACTTTTCTTGAGAAATTTTGATACTTTTCATCCTAAATGATTTAAAAACTAATCCTAAGTATTTTAAACTTAATCAAAATAGTTTTTAAACAAAGAAAAGAATAACAAAACAGTGGTTAGAAGCAAAAACATGAGTTTCACACAAAAGGGACCTAAACATACTTTATAGGCTATTTTAGCTCAAATTGATTGGATTTTCACTTAAGCATAATTAAACATTATGTAAATACAGATTCTTGATTCAAACTTAGTTCATTTTAAGAGATTTTACAAAGAAAAAGAAGAAAAGAAAGATCACATGGATTGTTACCAATCCATATGATTATGCCCAAAAAATCACATGATTGCTAAAAAAAAAAAAAAAAGAAAACTACTCAAACCTGGACACACCAAGGCTCGGCAAATCGCCTTCAGGCTTCATTTGTCTTATGGGTGATTTCAAAAGTCAAGAACGTCAATTGCTCGAAGAAGATCATTTGTCATCAAATGCTTACTTTGAATCAAGCTTTGATTCAATTAAATATACTACTTTTATCAAGAACGTTCTTGATCTGTTCTTGAAAGAAGTTTAGGAAAAGAAGCAAATCTCAATTATGTTCCTTTGATTTCTTGAAGAAGATAACTATTTTGTAAACTTTAAACAAATTTGATTGATTTTAATAAAATCTTTAGTCTTTGTGTAGTAAGATTGATTAAAAATTTAGTTTTGTGTTTGATTAAAAGAGAGAGTTAGTTTGCCAAGAGCTTAAGCATCAAAATTCTGATCCTCCAACTAGTGAGGGTGGAGGCCTATTTATAGGCTTCTACCTCCATTTGAATAGGAAAAAACAAGATAAAATACTCTTATTTAGTTTTATTCAGAATTCTTAAATAATTAAACCTCCTAAACAACCACAATGTAGCTTCCAAAATAGCTTTAGGGTTACTTGGCAACCAATAAGCCCTAAAGCTTCCTTTTTGGCTTTCCACCCAAAACTTCCCATTTGATCAAAATCCCAAATAAAAACCATTCCAGTTGCTAAATTGGCACAAAAAAAACTGAAATCTTTCAAAATTGAAAGAAAATTCAAACCGGGGGGAGGCTGAGGTGAGCGGTGGCACGCATCAACTGGCCTGTAGCTGATCGATCTGCAGAAGGGCCATATGGTCTTTCCATGGGTTGTCCGTCCCAAGCTTAGTCCATTCTACACTTCCTTGAGCCATGCGACCCTGCAACCAACCATATGGTTATGGCAAGAAGCCACAAGCTAAAGGTTGACGCACGAGCCCGTCGATGCCCCGTGTGCCCGTTCTTGCGTCCGATCCATCCGAAATGACTCAAAACTTTTCAAAAAAGTTTAAAAATATTTCCAAACTCTTTTTATTTGAGAAAACAACTTAAATTATATTTAGGCCTGACGGCTCACAACAAACGGGTCGGCTATCGCCTACGGGCCCGATTTGCACTTAAATTACCAAATATAACCCCAAATGACTCAAATTCATTTTGAAATATATTTTGACACATTTTATATTAAAATATAAACTCAGACTATCAATTTCTAAGAAAATCCTAGCAATTTTCTCGATCCAAAAGCAAAAGGAATCACTTTGACAAGTAATCTTCCTCTTGCGATCTTCTTAATGCCACATCATCGGGCTTCGGCTCGGGCTCAAGGTGTGTTAAAAATTGGTGTCAACACATTAGTGATCCAAATCAAGGTGTAAGTATAGGATAAAAAGTCCACAACACTTGTGAGTATGTTGTCTCTCTCTTATAAGTGGAACCAAAGACCATCAAGGATGCTCTTCAAGATGATCAATGGATCATAGCAGTGCAAGAAGAACTCAATCAATTTGAGAGAAGAAAAGTATGGACATTGGTTCTAAGACTACAAGATCATTCAATGATTGGTACAAAATGGATTTTTCACAACAAATTGGATGAAGCCGAAATTGTGGTAAGAAACAAAACTAGACTAGTTGCTCACGGGTACTCACAAGAAGAATGTATTGATTTTGAAAAAACTTATTCTTCGGTAACTAGATTAGAAGCAATTAGAATTAGGGTGAGCAAAAAATCAAGAAAAATGATAATCGAATCGAATCAAACCTATTTTGGTAGATTCAATTATGTTTGATTCAAAGTTTAGTTAGGTTCAATTAATTTTTTGGAATTTTGATCAATTTGGTTCGGATCAATTTCCTTCAAAATAATCGAACCGACCAAAATATATGTACATTATATTTATATATATATATATATATATATATATATATATATAT
>CANXYC012224083.1:0-10250 GCA_948193065.1 Aleurites moluccanus
CTAAACCATTTAGCCCAATGCTTAATTTTTTAATCCATCTCATGAATTAAAATTCCTATCATCGATCCGATCTAAATGTGTGACCCTATAGGTTCCCATAACATTAGTAGTGACATAAAATCATATTTTATGTCACAAGCATTGAGCGGTGTCTAGCAACACATCAAAGCTACCTAAGTCACGAGAATGTCAATGACTCGACATGACCTTTCTTGTGATAAAATTACCAAGTAATTAAATCCTTTTGTTCTAGATGTCTCGATTGAACATGAGTCATGGAATATGTCATACTCGCATAGTTCAATCTTTATATTCTTTGATACCTGAGTAGACTCCTAAACCAAATGACATCAATATCACATATCGACTCATTTGAGCATGGCCATGCATTTTAGGTCTCACTCAATCAAAGGGCCCAAAGACATCACTTCTATTGTACAGGAGGGACAAATCTTATCTTGATCACTCAACAGTAGTAGATGCTTTGAGCCGTAAGTCGATGGGAAGTTTATCGCATATATCAGCTACAGAGAGGCCTTTGGTACAGGATCTTCGAGAGTTATTTGCTTTGGGCCTATAGTTTGATTTGGAGACTAGAGGGCAACAGTCAGTACTAGTGGCATAGTTTCATGTGAGACCACTTTTACTTGATGAGATTAAAAGCTCTCAGAATGTTGATCCGCAATTAGTACGGATAAGAGAGTTATTACAAGAAGGGAAAGCTATGGATTTCTTAGAAGATGGAGGGGTATTGAAATGTAAAGGGCAGTTATGCGTACCTGATGTGAAGGGACTTCGAAAGTAGATTATGCGAGAGATACATTACTCTCCTTATACAGTGCACCCTGGTACAACAAAAATATACCATGATTTGAAAGCCCATTACTTGTGGCCGAATATGAAGGGCGATGTTGATGTGTATCTACCTGTTTAGTTTGCCAATAGGTGAAGTTTGAACATTAGAAGCCTTCTGGTTTGCTACAGGAGATAGAGTTACCGAAATGGAAATGGGAGTAGGTTACCATGGATTTTGTGGTGGAATTACCATGATCTCGGAAGGGTTATGATTCAGTATGGGTAATAGTAGACCGTTTGACAAAGTCGGCTTACTTTCTTGAAGTGAAGACTACCTATACTGCTTCACAATATGCGCAGCTATATATTAATAAAATTATGCGATTGCATGGTGTTTCGACAGTGATTATTTCTGACAGGGGTACTCAATTCACATCCCGATTCTGGTAGAAATTTTAGGAAGCACTGGGTACTCAGTTGCATTTTAGTATAACTTTTCACCCTCAAACAGATGGACAATCAGAGCGTACGATTCAAACATTGGAAGATATGTTACGTCTCTGTGTTCTGGACTTTAAAGGTAGTTGGGATCAGTATCTTCCACTGATAGAGTTTGCTTATAATAACAGCTACCACTTTATGATTGGCATGGCACCATATGAGGCATTGTATGGCCTGAATGTAGATCACCCGTGTGTTGGGTGGCACCTAGTGAGAAACAGTTGGAGAGGCCGGATTTGATTCGGGAGACGATTGAGAAAGTTCATTTGATTAAGGACAGAATTAGAACATCTTTCAGCCATCAGAAAAGTTATGCGGATCCGAAGAGGAGAGATGTACAGTTCTCCGTAGGTGATCATGTATTTTTGAAAATATCACCTATGAAAGGTGTAATGAGATTTGGAAGAAAAGGGAAGTTGTCCTGTAATACCCTAGGAAGCCATAACATGAATGCATGATTTTATTCTCAGTATATGGTCCATTAGTCTTGAATTGAGGGGAAATAATTTTAGAAACACAGTTAGAAAGAAAATTTGAAACTTTTCCGGAAACTGACGGTGTCGGGAATACTGCCGAGAAATTAGCAGTCCAGTCAACAGAAGAATTTCTGAAGTTGACTTGGGGATAAAATATGACCATAATTTATGTGTAATTTTGGTAAAAAGAAAGAAGTGAAAATCATTTAGAAATACTGAAAAAGTGAACAATGACATTTTGGTAAATAAAGGGAAATTCAAGGTGAATAGTAGAAATGGGTCTATCGGAGTTACAGAATGACTCCAGAACTATTTTTATAAATAAGGATAAATTAAAATAAGCCTATACATTTTTCACACTGATATCTAAATCCTGACAAAATTATTAGAATAAATTACAAAATATTTAAGGACCAAAATGTAAAGGATGGAACTTGAGAGATTTAGTTGTAATTTTACAATTAATTTTGTCTTATTAAGGCCAAAGAATTTCGGCTTCTTCTTCCCCATTTTCTCCATCACCATTGTCGTGACCTTGCTCTTCTTCTCCCATCGTCCATTCCTTCATTTTCTTGCAAATTTCTTTAGGATTTTTATAGAATTATAGCAAATCAAGGTAGCCTAACTCAAATCTACCATTTGATTGAAGTGAGGAGCAAAGATTTAGGAGGCCTTGCTTGGTGGAGAATTCGGCCATGGTGGTGTTTTTGGGTAAGTAGTTCATTAGTTTAGTTTGATTGTTGATTTAGTGTTATTCTAGGTTCAATTGAATGGGTTTAGTGTTTAATTGCTTTAGATTATCCAAATTTGATTGAATTTATAATTGGAATGTTGAAATTGAAGTTGTAAAGAATGAGTTTGTGATTTAGTGTTAGGAATTGCAAATTGATGTTAGAAATGATCAATTGGATATGTATGAATAACTAATTGATAGTTAATTTAATGTAGAATTGTAGATTGTGGAATTGGAGTTTTCAAAGTAGCCATAAATTGGGGATTTTGGTGAAATTGCTGCAATTGGCTAATGCTTTGGCTATTGGAAGGTTTAGGTGAGTTTACATTGCATCAAATAACTTGAATAATTGATTAAATTGTTGAATTGAACATTTTGGCAAAAACCCTAATGGTGGCTAAACCATACCTAGCCTATTTGCCTATTGAATTGTTTGATTTTCCTTGGTTTTTCCTTAGCTATTTGATCCATTTTAATATTGTTTAAATTGTGTTTATTGATACCTTTGTGTTGTTGGACAATGTACCTTGTTATTTGTTTGAATGGGCAAGTCAATTTTGCACCAAAACCTAACCTATTGGCTTGCCATTGTATGCCTACCAAGTGTTAGATAAATTGCCTAGTTTATTTGCCATTGGCCTAATGATTTGCATGCCATAGGACTACCAATTGAATGCCATTGTCACTAGCGATATTTATATGCCAATTGACCCACCAATTTTGGCCACCGAACCATCATTTGTTTCTTGCCTTTTCTTATTACCATACTTGATATTATTGATTATATACTACATATGACATTGTAGTTGAGCTTATTAAATATTGAATTGATTGATACCGAACTGATTATTATTTGACTGACTGATATTTGG
Source organism: Aleurites moluccanus (assembly GCA_948193065.1). Taxonomy (NCBI): domain Eukaryota; kingdom Viridiplantae; phylum Streptophyta; class Magnoliopsida; order Malpighiales; family Euphorbiaceae; genus Aleurites; species Aleurites moluccanus. The sequence continues at coordinate 3,378 of CANXYC012224083.1, forward strand.
ATGCCATTGTTGCTTGTGGTATCCCTCATTATTGACCCTGATATGGTTTGGCAGAACTTCCGATTCGACAGGAGAGTGGGGAAATACTGTCGACCTTATGCACATTGTAGTATTAAACCCTAGCTAGGAAGGGTTATGGTCCTAGCCATAGGGCCTAATCAGCCTTATGCTTATATGATACTGGCGACCTACATGGTCCAGTGATATTGATTGTCTGGAGACTATATGATTTCTTTTCATACAATCCGTCTCACTATCTGCCTATCCATATGTAACCGAGCATATTTGTTATTTCTTGAGCTTTACTGTACCTTGATATCCTTACTGTCTATTGTATTTCATTTGACTTATACCTTTGCCTATTTGTTCCTATTATTTATTGCGATGTTTGTAAATTCACTGAGTATCATTCATACTCACCTTTTTGTTTGTTTACCCCTTTCAGGAGAGAAGTAGATTGCAGGATTCCATCATCTGTTTCTCTGTGGATTTCCTGCTTCAGATTTCTGATGTATATATCTATTTTGGTTTACTGTATTTATATTTTTTTGTTGTTCATGATCTAGCTGCTCCATATGTATGTATTGGGTAGCTAGGAGATAAACATTGTTTATATATGTCATTGATGGTCTATATTGATTATATATGATGCATGATATATGATATATACTTGTGATAGCCAATTGCAGAATGGTGACAGAATAATTGACAGGTGAGCAGAATGAATAACAGGATAAAATAATGGATGGTAATTATAATAAATGAATAATATATTGAGGTTTATAGATTGTGTAATGATACTGGGTTCTACGGGTGCCGGTCGCCATTGGCATTTCCCGTGCCCTAGGACCGTCGCGGTTTGGAAAACTGGGTCGTGACAGAGGTGGTATCAAAGCACTAGTTTACAGAATGTGAATTTAGGTAACAGATGAATAGTGATAGAATTACAGAGAAATAGTCATTAGTTACAGAATGGGGTAGAATTAAGTATACCATGGAGTATAGGATTTCCTTTGTCGTCTATTGTTGTTATCGTCTGTTATATGTCTATATTCTGCATTTTTACTGTATTCTGAGACTATTTTCGTATTTTTTGACAGATTGTAGACATGTCTAACAGCAGAGACAGAGACACCCGGGAGGCTGAGGTTGCCTCCAATGAGTCCCAAGTGAGGGAGGTTAGTGTTTCAGAGGGTTCGTCTTGATCCTGATGGACTTCAGAGGACTCAGACAGGGGAGATGACCCTTGGAGGATTGAGATGATGAGGGGTATGATAGAACTGAGGAGGGAGTTAGCTGATTTGAGGAGGGAGAGACAACAGGCACAGCCACCCCCTGCTCTTGCAGTAGTTAAGCCACCTGTGGTACCTGAGGTTGTGGCACTAGCTCCTGTGCAGCTAGTGGGGGCTCACAGGGAGCCAACTGCACAGGGAGGCAGGAGAGAGATTGATGAGGGAGGAGTCTCCATGTTTAGCTTTCTGAAGCTAAACTTACTAAAGTTCAGAGGGGACCGAGGTACAAATCCTGTTGACTTTCTAGAGGAGGTTAAGAAGGTAGTTAGGAGACTACCTTATTCTAAACTGAGATCCACTGAGTTAGTGGGTTTGTTACTTAAGGGGAAGGCCTGGATGTGGTTTTCGAGACATATGGAGGTTAGGCTATATGGAGAGCACCCACCCACTTGGGCAGAGTTCTGTCAGGGTCTGATAGATGAGTTCATCACTGAGGGTGTCGGGACCTGTAAACTGGTGAGATTTGAGCAGTTAGAGCAGGGGGATCACTCAATAGAGGAGTACACCAAGGAGCTCATTCGACTGAGTAGATATACTCCTTATATAGTACCCACAGAGGCAGATTTGATCAACAGGTTCAGGAGGGGATTGCATGCTGCCTAACATAAGGCTTTTATTGCCACAGAGTTTACTTCCCTGACTACAGTGATAGACAATGCCACTCAGATAGAAGAAAAATATAAGACATAGAGGGCCAAGAGGGATCAGAAAATGAAGGGTGGCCCGAGATCACACAATAGGAGGGGGGAGAGCAACTCCCATCCTAGGAAGGCAGAGCCGGTACCCAGATTTGAGCTGAGATCTACGGGTAGTAGTCAGAGGAGGAGGCTACAGAGTAGGGGTCAGCCTATGGTTCAGTCAGTACCTACATACTCTCAGGGTTCTTCTAGGCCAGTTACTCAGACTCCTGGTATACCAGCTTGTGGGTATTGTGGTAGGAGACACGGAGGGGAGTGTTGGAGGAGGACAGGTGCAGTCTTGAGGTGTGGCCAGCAGGGCCATTATATGAACACTTACCCATTGAAGGCTGATCAGTAGCCATCAGTCACAGTATCTCAGCCAGCAGTTCAGACCAGCCAGAATGTGGGCAGAGAGACAGTAGCCAGAGGCAGAGGTAGGGGAGGTCAGGCTCCCAGTAGCAGTCAGGCTCTAGCTGGTAGGGGCCAGGGTAGGGTATTCACAGTCAACACTCAGGATGTACAGTAATCAGATAATGTTGTTACAGGTACTATTATGGTTCAGAATGAGGTTGCAGATGCCTTATTCGATTCGGGTGCAACTCACTCTTTTGTGTCACCACATTTTGCACCCAAATTGAATAAGAAGAGGAGGTTGTTAGATGTTCCATTGTCTATTACTACTCCTATGGGGGATTGTGTAGATGTTGACTATTTCTATCCTGATTGCATTGTTGAGATTGATGACCATATTTTGCGAGTTGCCTGTGCTTAAGTTGGATATGATACTGGGTATGGATTGGTTGACTAGACATCGGGTAGTGATAGATTGCTATCAGAAGAGGATTAGGTTCCAGCCTGAGGGGCAGCTAGAGTTTGAGTTTCAGGGTAATATTCGGCAGTTACAGGTTAACCTTATATTTGCTATCCAGGCTCGAAGGTTGATAGGGAGAGGTTGTTCAGCCTATTTGGCTCATGTGGTGGATGTACAGAGGTCTTCTATATGATTGGATCAGATACCGATGGTTCAGGAGTTCCCTAATGTATTTCCTAAGGAGTTGCTAGGACTGCCCCCTGATAGGGAGATAGAGGTGCATGCAGTCACAAACCCGATATCCATTCCACCTTACAGAATGGCTCCAGCAGAACTAAAGGAGCTGAAGATTCAGTTACAGGAGCTATTAGATAGAGGATTTATCAGACCTAGTAGTTCTCCATGGGGTGCACCAGTTCTATTTGTGAGGAAGAAAGATGGCTCTTTGAGGATGTGTATTGATTATAGGCAGTTGAACAAAGTCACAGTGAAGAATAAGTATCCATTGCCACGGATTGATGACTTATTTGATCAGCTGTAGGGTGCCAGCCATTTTTCTAAGATTGACTTGAGATCTGTGTATCATCAACTGAAGATCAGGAATGGAGATATGCCCAATATTGCTTTCAGAACCCGTTATGGTCATTATGAGTTTCTGGTTTTGCCATTCAGGTTGACAAATGCTCCAGCGGCTTTCATGGATATGATGAACAGGGTGTTCATGTCTTATTTGGATAAGTTTGTCATCGTCTTCATTGATGACATTCTTATTTATTCCAGGAGTGAGGAGGAGCACAGGGAGCATTTGAGGATTGTGCTACAGACACTTTTGGAGCACCAGCTGTATGCTAAATTATCCAAGTGTCAGTTCTAGTTGACTGAGGTGTGCTTCTTGGGGCATGTTATCTATAAGGAGGGTATTATGGTAGATCCTCAGAAGATTGAGGCGGTAGCTAATTGGCCCCAGCCTACTAGTGTTTCAAAGGTACGCAACTTTCTAGGTATGGTTAGATATTATCGGAGGTTTGTGAAAGATTTCTCCCATATTACAACTCCTTTAACTAGATTGATGAGGAAACAGGAGTGATATGTCTGAACGGATGAGTGTGACCGTAACTTCCAGACTTTGAAGTATTGCCTTACCAGTGCTCCTGTTTTGGCATTACTAGTTGAGGGGGAGAAATTTACTGTATATTGTGATGCTTCGAGGATTGGCCTAGGGTATGTTCTGATGTAGATAGGTAGGGTAATTGCTTATGCTTCTCATCAGTTAAAGAAGCATGAAGCAAATTACCCAACTCATGATCTAGAGATGGTAGCAGTTATCTTGCCTTAAAGATTTGGAGACATTACTTATATTGGTCTAAATGCGAGATATATACTGATCATAAGAGTTTGCAGTATATATTTCAACAAAAGGATCTGAATTTGAGGCAGCACAGATGAGTTGAGCTTCTGAAGGATTATGACTGTGAGATTCTTTATCACCCGGGGAAGGCTAATATAGTGGCAGATGCTTTGAGCAGGAAGTCTATGGGTAGCCTTGCTCATATTGTGGTTGGCAGGAGGCCATTGATTAGAGATTTGAGGCAGTTGGCAAATTGTGGGGTAGAGTTGGATTTGGGTTTCCAGGATTGGAACCAGGCTCTGATAGCCCAATTTCGGGTGAGGTCACTGTTGATAAATGATATAAAAGTGGCCCAAGATAGAGATTCTTATCTTCTGAAGCTGAAGGGAGAGGTTCAAAGTGGTCGGATGACAGAGTTCTCTGTAGATGATAGGATATTGAGATGTGGGAGACGTATCTGTGTATAGGATTGTGATGAGCTACGAGATTAGATCATATGAGAGACACACTATTCTGCTTACTGTGTACATCTAGGGATTACCAAGATGTACCATAATCTTAGAGATGTTTATTTGTGGCATGGGATGAAGAAAGGCATAGCTCAGTTTGTATCTAAGTACTTAGCCTATCAGTAGGTTAAGTTTGAGCATCAGAAGCCATCAGGGCTACTTCAGGAGATAGAGCTGCTAGAGTGGAAATGGGAACAGGTTACTATGGATTTCATAGTTGGTCTGCCACGGACTTCGAGGGGGTATGATTCTATTTGAGTTATTATCGATCGGTTGACGAAGTCTGCACATTTTTAGAGGTTAAGACCAGCTATTCAGCAGCTCAATACGTACAGTTGTATATTGATAAAATTGTGCATCTTCATGGAGTTCCTTTGGTGATTATATATGACAGTGGTACATAGTTCACATCTTGGTTTTAGCAAAAGTTTCAGGAAGCTATGGGTACCCAGCTACGGTTCAGTACAGCCTTTCATCCACAGACTGATGGGCAGTCTGAGAGGACGATCTAGACCTTGGATGATATGCTCAGATTATATGTTCTAGATTTCAAAGGTAGTTGGGATTATTATCTGCCACTGATTGAGTTCTCCTACAATAACAATTATCACTCCTCGATTGGTATGGCTCCATTTGAAGCACTATATGGTAGGAAGTGCAAATCTCCAGTGTGTTGGGTGGAACCGGGAGAGAAGCATCTAGAGGGATCAGAGCTTATCAGGGAGACTATGGAGAAGGTTCCTATGACCAGAGAGTGGATGAGGACTGCCTTCAGTAGGCAGAAGAGTTATGCTGATCCGAAGAGGAAGGATGTACAGTTTTCAGTGGGTGATCATGTCTTTCTAAAGATCGCACCTATGAGGGGAGTTATGAGATTTGGAATGAGGGGCAAGCTATCACCAAGGTTTATAGGCCCATTTGAGATACTTGAGCGGATTGGCAGTGTGGCCTATAGATTGGCTCTTCCACCCAGTATGAGCCACGTACATCTAGTCTTTCATATATCGATGTTGCGGAGATATGTATCGGATCCATCACACATTTTGGAGATACAAGATGTAGATCTCAGTGGGGATTTGTCTTATGAGGAGCTACCTGTGAAGATTATTGACAAACAGGTCAGGAAGCTTCGGAGAAAAGAGATCCCTATGGTAAAAGTGTTATGGAGGAATCAGACGATGGAGGAGTGTACACGGGAGAGCGAGCAGGAGATGCGGAGCAGATATCCATCCATGTTTCAGCAGTGAGGTATGTGCTCTATTTAAATTCGAGGACGAATTTATTTATAGGGGGGTAGAATGTAATACCCTAGGAAGCCATAATATGAATGCATGATTTTAATCTCATTATATGGTCCATTAGTCTTGAATTGAGGGGGAATAATTTTAGAAACACAGTTAGAAAGCAAATTTGAAACTTTTTCGAAAACTGGCGATGTCGAGAATACTGCCTAGAAATTAGCAGTCCGGTCAACAGAAGAATTTCTGAAGTTGACTTGGGGATAAAATATGACTATAATTTCTGTGTAAATTTGGTAAAAAGAAAGAAGTGAAAATCATTTAGGAACACTGAAAAAGTGAACGATGGCATTTTAGTAAATAAAGGGAAATTCAAGGTGAATAGTGAAAATGGGTCAGTTGGAGTTACAGAATGACTCCGAAACTATTTTTATAAATAAGGATAAATTAAAATAAGCCTATACACTTTTCACACCGATATCTAAATGTAACACCTTAGTTTAAAGCTTTGAACTTAAGCTTTAAAGGGCAAACCTAAAGGGTTCCTTCTTTGTTTATATGATGTGTATTTATGTATGTTTATGTTTAAATTGAATGAATATGCATGTTTTAGGAAGTTTCACACGTGTAAAACTGCTTTAAAGGTTGTGAGGAAGAAATCGGGAAAATTTGAGTTTTTGGTGAACTAGAGGTAAAATGGTCATTTCACACCCCTTTTGAGTTTTATGGAAATAAACATGATATTTAAAGGTAGAAAAGAACATTAGGACATGAAAATTATGATATTTAATTTATTTGAAGTTTTGTTGAAGAATTAAACCTAGTTGAAAATAATTCCGGGCAAGCTGCTCAACTGAGGTGCTTCATTTGAACTAAGGGCAGTTTGGTCTTTTCCTTTGAGATATGGAATTATATGGTGTATGCAATCCTATGGCATCATTTTAGGCTTGATTAAATCTAACCATTGGATGAAATGATGAAGAAATGGATGGTTG
>CANXYC012224470.1:0-10104 GCA_948193065.1 Aleurites moluccanus
GTTTGATGTTGATTTTGATGATAACAAAACAATATAAATGTGTTATTTGTGCTAACAATTTGTTTGAGTTGATTGAGGCATGAGAAATCATGACCATTGTTCAAACTATAGGATTAACACATTTTAAGGAAGTTTATAGAGTCCACATGCTTAGGGGAGCATACTTGGAGAAGTGCAAGAAGATAATTCTAGATTGCTAAATTTCGATGTGTCACGAGCTCGACTACTTGTAGTCGCGGGTGCGACTCTAGGAACAAGTTTGGTCACAAGTAAGACAAAGTCAGTTGCAGCCTTGAAAAGCTTCCGATCGCAGGTGTGACACATTCCAGTCACTGACGCTACATATTCCAGTCATGGACGTGAAATTAAAATAAGAATTTATCAAATCATCCAGTAGCCTCAGATAAATAGTGTCTCTCCGGTAGCGGGCGCGACTCGAGGAAATTCAAAGGCACGACTCTGAAAAAAAATGACAATTTTGCAAATAATCTGGAGTGATGCCAAAATCTGTATAAATTGGGAGAAGCTATTAGGACAAGATATATATGGATGGAAATATATAGATGTTTAGTTTTAGTAACAAAAATTAGATTGAGCATTGGACATTGGAAAATGAAGATATGAATTTTTGAAGGAATTATGCTCAAGCTGATAGACTAGGACAAAATAGATAGTGCAATTTGAAAATATTTTTGGGAATTATAGAAGAAGAATTTGAGCATGCCATTGAAGCTCTAGATGTCTAGTTTCATATGGGAAAAGAATCAAGTAATTTTGAGCTCTATAGAAGAAGAAATTGAAGAATTAGTGAAGCATGCTCAAACTATCTTATAAATTAGAGTAATAAAATATTATGATTTTTTAAGATATTAATATAGACGATTTAGGAGTTGTGATAATCTATAAAGTTATAGTAGACATCTCAAAGTCTCCAATGTAAAAATATTGTATGATTTGGAGTTTTATAACTTGAGATATGGTAAAATTAATTTACCACTTTGGCTGAGACAAAAAGTCACAGGCGCGACTGCCGCGATTCAAACAACAAAATTAGCCATCGAAAAATATTGTAACAGCTATATTTTGGTCCATAACGGCTATATTTGATCAAAGGCTATAAATATAAGATAGGATGATGCTCAAACAGGTTGGAGAACTTGAGATTAACAAGAGATTAAGTGTTTGAGAGATTAAATCAAATTAATTCTTGTATTTACTTGAAATGAGCTGAAATTGTTAAAGCACCTTTAGTTGTACTATTTTTTTAGTGTTCAGAAAATTCTTGTAAAGGGTTTTTCTTTTTCTACTCTTTTGTAATTCTTATTGCGTTTGAGTGTGAGCCTTAGAAACACTTACATAGGTTTGAGTGTGAGTCTTAGAAACACTTACATAGGTTTGAGTGTGAGCCTTTGAGAAAACACTTATAAAGGTTTGAGTGTGAACCCGTAAAACACTTGGGTTTGATCTAGCACTCGTAAAAGGATCGATTAAGGGAATTTTCAAGTATGATCTTGAAGAGTGGATGTAGGCAAGATTGTCGAACCATTATAAATCCTTGTGTTCTTTCTTCTTCCCTTTCTTTCCTTCAATTAAAATTTTAATTTATTGTTAATTCCGCAAACAACCAATTCACCTCCCCCCACCCCACTCTTGGTTGCCAAAGGGAATAACATTCATTTTAAACATCTCGGACAACTAGTTAGAGGAAGGTAGTTGAGGCTGGTTTGATCACTGCTATTGCATATCATTTTAGATTTCAGAACCAGTCTTATAATTTTATTCCAATGGGAGTTGAGATGGTTGATCTTGCCATGTGTAAAAAGATGGGACTCTGTGTTATAGGTGAAGATAGAATTTATTCTTTAGTGAACAGACAGGAATACAGAATTGCTCATCATGGACCGATGCCACCTGATGTTCCTAACGTCGAGACATCACTATCTAACACTGAGCCCGAGTCTGAGGATGAGCTTGCTCCTCAGCAGTTTCCTCCTCCACCTCCCCCTTCTTAGAAATTCGATGCAAGTTCATCCTCTTCAGTGCCATCACTTGAGGATCACTTGGAGCGTATGGAAGCTGAAACTAACCGCCGATTGGTACAACTAGAAATTGATAATGAACTGCAATATTAATATCTTCATGACTTTATCAAAAGTAGCTTCCAAAGCATGCACTTGCACTTTGATGCTCGGTTTGAGAAGATAAAGAGCGCACTGGATATCCATAGTCCATCGGGATCTCCTTGATTGGCATGTAGATCTTGATTATTTTGTTTTGCATTTCTAGTATTGTCAATTTATTATGCCTCTGGAACATTATTTAAATTTGATATGTGTCCTTCTCTTATTGGTTCTATTTTGACATTTAGGACAATGTCAAGTTTAACTGTAGGGGTATAGTTTTAATTTTGGTATTTTAATTTTTCGTATTTAAATTTAAATTTCAGTAGTTATTTAATTATGAATTTTAGTATTTAATTATTTCAGTATTTATTTTAATTTTTGAATAAATTAGTTTAATTATTTAATTGTATATTTGTCTTTTATTTTATTTAAAATTTAAGTGGAAAATAACCTTTAGGATATTATATTGTAGGATTCAAGATGAATTAGAATTAGGAAGATAAATTTAAATTCTAGTAGGATTAAACTATCTACTTTTCTTTTCCCTATATATAATTATCATAACTTTAGGTAGTTCATACAGTTTGTTTCCTCTAATTCCTATAAATTTTTTTTCTTCTAATATATTCGTTGTGTAATTAATTTTTCTCCTTTTTCTTTACAATAATAGTTAAGACAAAAGTTGTTGTTCTAAAGCAAACTCAAGTGGCTATTCCAAAGAATAAGAAAAAAGGGAAATAATAAACGAAAATCGTGCAATTAATTTTTTCTTCTTTTTCTTTGCAATAATGGTTAAGACAAGAGTTGCCATTCCAAAGTAAACTCAAGTGGCCATTCCAAAGAATAAGAAGAAAGGGAAAAAATAGACGAAAATCAGAGAGAAAAAAATAACTATTGCAGACATAATGATGAAATCATTTCAGATGGAGAAATGGATTAATAAAATTGTAATATCTGCTAATTTTACTGTATTTTTATTAAATTGTATGTTTGGAGAGTTAATCAATTTAAAATATAAATGTTTGAGAATTTCAAAATTTCTGATTTGCAGTTGCAGGATTTTGTGATGATAATTGCATATTCTTAGAGAAATAATTTGGTAAAGTGTAAAACATGAAAGTTATGAATTTATGTCTTAGCTAAAATTCTATAAATTAGCTTCGCAAAATTTTGTGTATGTGATGAGTTATGTTTATTTGAGTAAGGCTGGTCTGGTTGAGTTTTTCTGCAGGAAGGTACTGTTTGTTTGAATTTACTGGGAATGATTGAGGTAGATTTAGCTAAAAATATAAACATGAAAAATGTTTCTTTGTGTGTTGTGATATTGTCTGTAAAATTTTAGAATTTTTGGATAAGTATATCTCAGTGGAGAGTGTATTTTCTCAGGTCTATTCGGTTGGATTTTAGGGCAGTAAGTCTGGGTGAGCTTTGGAGAGTCACCATGGTATGTGTGTTGGTCTTAGTGATTTAAAATTTGGATATGTTATGCCCCTGCATGTTTATTTTAAGTGGCAAAAAGAATTAGTAAGTTTGGATGTTTGTAGCTCTTTTGCGAGCTGGTTAAGTCTAAATTGCCGAGGAAGAGTTTCAACTTAGTAGGATCTGGTTAACGCAAGCCAGCAAAATGCGAAGTGGCATTTTGCGAGCTGGCAATACAGAGTGGCGAGGTGGCGAGGTGAGATTGCCGAAGTGGCAATTGGCGAAGAGGCATATGCGAGGTGGCATGTGCGACGAGGATTTGGCGAAGAGGAAAGGCGAAAAGGATTTGGCGAAGAGGATTTGGCGAAGAGGAAAGGCGAAGAGGATTTGGCGAAGAGGAAAGGCGAAGAGGAAAGGCGAAGAGGATTGGCGAAGAGGATAAGGTGAGGTGGCATTATGCGAAGAGGGAATATGCGAAGTGGCAATTCGCGAGCAGGATTTGGCGAAGAGGGAGATAGGCGAAGAGGCGAAAAAGCGAAGAGGCGAAGAAGCATTCCCGAAGTGGCATATGTGAGGAAGAGTTCGCGAGGAGAGTTTGGCAAGGCAGCATATGCGAGGTGACATATGCGAGCTGGAATAGCGAAGTGGCATTGCCGGATTAGTTTGGCGAGCTGGAAAGTGCGAGCTGGGAAATACGAAGTGAGAATGGCGAGCTGGCTTATACGAGGTAGCATTGCCAAGGCAGGATTGGCGAGGCGAGCTGGCAAGCATGTTTTTCTGGGCAGTGGTCTATTTAACCCCAGCAACCCCAGTAGCATTTTCACGATTTTTCCTTCCTTCTTTCTTCGTTAATTTTCAGTTTTTTTTCAGATTAGTCTCATTTTATTTTCTAAAGCATTAATACTCAAAATTAATGTAAGACTTCTAGATTATTCTGTATTAAGGCAGAAATCATCAGATTGGAGCAAGAATCATAAGAATTTCAGTGTTGAGGAAAATAAGGTAAATTTTCTTCTTAAGCTATTTTCTTTAGATTTATTTAAGTCTATGGGTTAGGATAATTAATATTGGGTATATAGAATTTATTGCAAGTAATATGAAGTCAGGGTATATTCATTTAATGGTATTATGACACAATATGTAATGGGAGTATACTCTAGAGCTCCGTAATTAATTATTTGAGGACACCAGTATAGTTCCTTGGTGATGTGAGATTCATCTTTTGATCATTAAGGAACAAGAAAAAGCTACGAAATAATAATAGAAAAGATATGATTGATATTTAATTAGATGTATGGACATGTTCATTGTATGATAATATATTATATTGAAATTTATATAATGATGATGAGATTCATGATTTGTGAGTTCTACTGGTTTATGGTGGCCTTAAGCCTACTCTTGCCCTAGGACCGTCGCACCACTGGAGTTGGGGTGTGACAAAAGCTGCAGGGGTGATAACTGGCCTCAAAGGATTATCCCTAGGTTGGAATTCTGGTTTTGTTCTGTGGGGATAATTAGGCTTATATTCTGCCATTTTCGTATCAAGAAGCTCAATAAATGTTCTATCATCTAAATGCAAAGGAGTTTCTTCTACCAGACCTAAAGATTTTCTAAGGTTTTCTTCTACCAGACCTAAAGATTTTCTAAGGTCTTCAGTTGCCTTACTACTTTCTTGATTAGCAGCTCTAATGTCAGGGTCAACAATATAAGAAACTATTTTATCTTTCCTTAATTACAAAATTTCTTTTTCAGAAAGAGGTTTTGAGGTTCCAATAGATTTTTTTCAAAGCTCTTTCTCGCTCAATTGCATCGAGCCGTTCATTGACCAATTTTCCTACTTCTTTTGCTAAGGCATTTCTTTGTTTTGGTGAATCGTCTATATTTCCTTTTGCATACAACTGTTCAAGGAGAAGACTCACTTCATTATGAATATTCTGAAATGAAGTCAATCCTGAAGGATTAGAACTGACACTTTCTTCTCTATCTTCCTTTCCCATCTTTATCTAGAACTATTGGGTGTATTTTTAATTTTTTCTCGATTTTCTAAAAATGTTACCTAATTGTCTAAACCTGAAAAATTTTCCCAAAGAGCAAGAAAAAAGTTAATTTTTCTGAAGTGCAATCTTTTTCAAATTAAATAATCCTTTTTAAGATTATTACTCCAACTCGAAGTTCTAAAAGTCACCAAAGGAGTATCTTGATCTAAAATGGCTAATTGACCAAATACAGGATACTTTTCTTCTATAAATTCAATTATATCTAATACACCACAATATTCATGGGCAATATTATTTCTAAGGGAGCATTTTTATAAATAGAATCAATTTTAATTTGTTTGTCTATATGTTTAATTCTTTCACAAACCCAAGAATATTCCTACTGTATCAAGGGATGATTTCTTCTGTCTGTAATCGAAAACTATTTTATACTTTTATACACTCTTCCAGGGCCTAAGAAATTCTCTTTAAAAATTTCATCCATAAACTAGTAATTTAAAAAAATTTGGACCTAAGTGAAAAAGATTTTTTGAAATCCAAGGACTAAAATATAATTATCGTTACAAATTAAAGTTAAAATATTATAAAGTGCATTAAGCTATGTTGAGGGACTATGAGACTTTTATCTTTTGAAAATTAAAATTCAGGAACTTTATTGTTATAAATTAAAGTTAAAGGATTTTAAAGTGCATTAAGTAAAGTTGAGAGAATATGAATTAAATTAATCCCAAGAGGGGGTATTTTAAAGAGAAAAATTAAGGGAAAATTAATTTTTGAGTTTTGTTTAGTCCGAGGCTCCATTGTTTCTGTTTTTTTTTTTTTAAGATTTAGTTTCTTCTTTTTTTGGTTTCAATTTTCTTCTCCTCTTTTCTCGATCTAGTTTTGATTTGTTGTCTTTTTTTTTTTTGCTTTTTTTTTATTTCGAAGGATTTATTGGTCTAGTTCCGCATCCTCAATGAACTCTTTAAAGCTTTGAATATTTGAGTTAGAGGTTTTTGGTGGACTTTCTAAGCCTTTGGTTCATGATTTGGGTTTCTAAGTTATTGATTTAATTTCAGTTGGTTCATGGAGGATTCCGATTTTGGATCCAGTCTTTTGGGTTGCGATTATTATTAAACTATTGAGGTTTTTTTTGTTTGCTAGATTTTTTCGGTGTAAAGGGTTTGGTTTATTTTAGTTTATGTGGAATCTGAGAATGGGTCTGGTTTCTTTTGGCTTTCGGTGGAATAGTGGTATTATCTTCTGTGTTTCATTTGCTGCTCCTTTTGGGTTCAATTGATTTTTGGCTTTGGTGGATTGCTTCGGTATATTTCTGAATCCCATTACCCTCTCCTTTTGATTAATGTCAAAATCATATTTAAATATGTATTCATATTTTTGGCCCTCTAATCCCAAAAGGGGTTCGTGCAAATAGTTCAAATTGGGATTCCATTTCTTACTGTTTGGGGTTTGAAATTCCTCTCTGGTGGTGGGATTCCGCCACAGAGAAGGAATAGCCACTTTTATTTTTCTAAACAGGAAATCTGTGATATTGGTTCTTTGTTGTTAGTTCGATGTTATTTAATTCTGGGTTTATATAAAAATGATTTTATTATTTTTTTTTTTTTCTCTCTTAGCTGAAATGATTTTGGTTATTTTCTTATTTAATTTGTTGCTGTGATTCGTTGGTTTTAATTTAAATTTCTGAGATAATTGTTTCCTATGGTTAAATTGGATTCAGTAAATTGTTCTCTTGGTGTATATTCTATGGCTGCCTCTAGTTCTAAAATTGTGTTGGTAATACTTTGATTGATTATATGACTATTATTTGTGAAAATGGACTGGATTGTTCGAAACTAAATGGTGTATTTTTCATGGTGTATTCTTTTTTCGTTTTGTGGGCATTCTTCGTTTGCTGCATTTAGAAGAAGCAGTAATTTGTACCTTTTTTTGTGTTGGCAAGCCATTGTGGAAAAACTTTCACAATTTGTCCTCTGTGTATGTGTAGTTTGCATATGCATTGTGAGTCATCCGTGATGTGTTGTTCAATGGCAAATGGAGCCAAGTCTTATATTTGATTTATTTGTTTTACTGTATTTGAAAATTTCCCGAGGAAACAATGTTGAAGGATTATTTTATTTTGATGGGATTCAACTTTTTGGACAACTTGCTCAATTATTATTAAATTATTTTATGTTTTTATCATGTTTGTGTTTGCTTTTAAAGACCATAAAGGGCTATGATCCAGGCCAGATAAATTAACAAAATAATTAAAAAGAAAGAAAAATATTTTTTGCGGGGTAAAATTAAATTAAAATCATTAATTTTGATTTGGCTTGAAATAGGTAACCTTAATTTAAGATAAGTTCAGTTTATTATTTTATTTCTTTTATGCAAAATTAATTTAATTCATTCATTTTTTACCAACATCAAAAGATAATTTTAACTTTAGTCCATCTTATTTGGTACATAAATCAAGAACTTTTCTATATGGTATATAGGTGCCAGGGAAATAAATACTGTTAGTCCATTTGGCAACCAATAGAGGGGTGAATTGGTTGATTTTAAAAATAATAACCAATTAAAAATATGATAAAGGAAGAGAAGAAGAAAATCAATACTAAGATTTATAGTGGTTCGGCCAAAAACGAGCCTACGTCCACTCCTCAAGATCACACTTGAGTATTTCACTACCTTTGATCCTTTTGCAGGTTTAAGATCAAACCTAAGTATTTTGGTTCACACTTTAACCTTATACAATGTGTTTTTCTCAAGAAGATTAGATATGAAAGTAAAAGGTGACGTAATAAGTAATTTTCTACTGATATTATTTGCAAATTTCATTTCTTATTTCAATTGAATATTTATCTGTCATTAGTTTTTTTTTTTTTTTTTCTTTCTACGAAGGTGTTTGGACTTATTTAAAATGTGTATGAAATGCTGTTTTGAAATTTAAAAAACATTAAACGATTTTTTGAGTACTTGGCAGATTAATTCAAAATGTTGTTTTGAATTTTAAAAACAGAAAAAATTTAAGTTAGATATCAATTTTTTTTAAAATGACGTTTTAAAAATTTTATTTTTTCAAAATGATAATTTCAAACAAACACTCTCTATATATTTTTCAAAAAAAAAAAAGCATAATGCTCATTATGAAGCCTCAGATTATAGGGTGTTTGGGCACTTTAGCCCGTTTTAAAAACAGAGTTAATACTATTGTAAAAAAAACTGATATGTCTAGTTTAAATTTTTTTCTGTTTTTAAATTTCAAAAACTTTTTGAATTAATTAGCCAAACACTTAAAAAACCGTTTTAACATTTTTTCAATTTCAAAACGACGTTTCATAAACATTTTAATTATATCTAAACACACCCTATATTTTTGGTTCACACTTGCGCGCAGCCCATCAAGTTGCATAAAAACTTTTGATGGTGAAACATTCAACCATATGCTCAAGATATTGAGTAATCAATCATGCGGAACTTGAACCTAAAATATAAACTCCATTTTAAAGCTAATTTTAAATCTCTTTTCTAATCTAATTGAAGTCGAGCTTAGCAATTATATTGAAGTCCTATTGCTTGATTTCAAACCATCCCTCCTCTCATAGAATCCAATGCCAATGGTTCAAAACATCCCTCCTCTCATAGAATCCAATGCCAAAGGCATCACATCTGTGGAATTTCCATATTTGAAATTTAAGTTAAATTGTAAGAATATACATCTAATAACGTTCCAATTTTTAATTGAGAAAAATTATAATGAATGCTCAAAGCACATAATCTACACTGTATTGGGTAAAAAGAATGCTCTCATTCTCTCTCCCCCATTTTAAATCACCTTCATCTAGGGCAAGAACAAGTCATATAGAAGTATAGCTTTCGGGGTCTAACCAACATTACTCCCTCTTGTTTCTATTAGTTCAGAAATGGAGCCTTTTCCCAAAAGATTGCAACTACAAGCAAAGGTCAGTCATGCTGATATCTGATAGAAGAGATCTGCCACCTGATATAAAAATTTAAAACGCATGGATTCAAAAACATTGTGGAAATTAATATCTCAAAGAAAAGAAAAACAACGGCCAAAAGAACAACCATAATAACAGCTAATATAATGGAATGACTACTCTTTTCTTCATCTTTATCAGGGTAAAAGTTAAAAGACCTCAATTAATACGAAAAGGTACCCTTCTTAAATATTAATCAAAGGAAGCATATCAAACTTTTTTATTTTTTTAACTTTAATGCCTCTGATTCTATTATGTCTATCAAACAGTCCAAGAACCAGGAGTTCTTGCACATTGAAACCATTCACAAATGAATAGTAATGGGATAGTCTCTCAGTTTTGATCCCAGTATCTAATAAACATCAGTTAATAAATGGTTTCTAATTTCTTATTTTCATTCCCATCCCTAGCCCTCATTCCTTGTAACTAAACAGTACTTCAAGCACAGCAAGCCTATGATAAAGGTATAGCATCTACCTCAAGTCTTAGCAAAACAAGCTATATTCTAAAAGCCAACCAAGCCACTGAGCGAAAAATAAAAATAAAAGGGTAAAGTTTTATTTGGATTATAAAGAA
>CANXYC012224488.1:0-59365 GCA_948193065.1 Aleurites moluccanus
TATATATATATATATATATATATATATATATATATATATATATATATATATATATATATATATATATATAATTAAATTTGGATTGATGAAATAAAAAATTTTTTATAAATTATTTATTTATTTTTATTAGAGTGACTAAACTCACTAGACCACCATAACCCTCGGTCCTTGTGCCTGAAAAAGCTTGTGTAACCCTGAGCCTTCCAATTTAACGAGCTCCTGTATCTTATTATTATTATTATTATTATTGTTATTAGGCATAATTATAAAAAATTACTTAAATTTATCATTCTTGTAATTTTATCAGTAACTTTTAAATTTGTCATTTCAGTGCAAAAACTATAAAATTTTTAGGCAACCTGACTATCGTAATCTTAAAAATGTTGGCATTTTAGACTTATGGACGTTTAGGAACTTGGTCTTCATTTGTCATCTTGGAGTATTAGGCTTTGCATTTACTCGGCTTCTAATATTAATATCCTTGTCCTCAACTCACCCTTAATTTATATTTTGCTTTTTCATCTTTATTTTTCGTAAACCACTTCCAACGCTAAAAAAAAAGAAGTAAAATTTAGATGATTTCAACTAAAATGAGATGTTTATGCAACCAAATAACAAAGCTTGATATAGGGATACAAGCAAAAGAAATACACTCATATCATAGTTGTTAAATTTTCGATAATAAATTAAAGAGATAAATAGAAAAAAGTTGAATATAATTAGACTTAATGATTGATTAAAGTATTTTTATAATTAAAAGTTAGAACTAATTATTAGTTAATTATATCTTAAATTTATATATACTTTTTATAATTTCATTACTCTTTTAATGTATTATATCTCAATACTTTCTATTAAATGGTAACTAGTTTGATCTAATTGTCACTTAACAATTTAAATATTGATAAGTAATTTAATAATTTGATAGATTATTTAACCCATAAGTAATTAGTGAGTAATTTCATAATTTAATAATTATCAACTCACATATAATTTATAAATAATTTAATAGTTTGATAGGTTACTAGTGTACAAATAATTGGTAAATACAAATAAATAATTTGATGTATAATTGAAAATTAATGAATCACAACCAATAAATCAAAATAGAAACTTATTTTGATATCATGTTAAGTAAAAAAGAAAACAATAAAATGGAAATAATCATCCAAACCACGCCAGTTTCATCTTGCGGTGATGGTGTAATTATGGCGATGAAGGGACATAATATTAAATTGAAGAGTTCATCTTACAATTGAGAAATAGGGATTTTATTTTAGATGAAATGGAAATGACTTCATTTCCATTTCATATTTTTCCCTTTTATTTTAGTTTTTTTTTTTCTAAATTATTTATTTTAATGTCGTAGTTATAATTAATTAAGACCATTATATATGCGGAATTTACTGAATAATTGGTGAGAATTTAAATTGGTAGTAACATTGCAAAAATTTATACGGAAGCAAACTCTTTTGCAAACTGTCTTGCCAAAGCTGCTGTTCTTCGTTCTTCTCCCTATATTGTTTGGCTTTGATTTCTAGGCTGTATTTTTCTGACAGATTGTTTGCTGTGTTTGTGTTTTGTTAATTTGGTCCAGGATCGGTTGATGTTGTTTCAGCTTCTTATGTTAATTTTGCTGTATTTATTTCCTGCTATTAGCTGCAGCAGCTCTGTTAGGCTTTTGGGTGTATTAGGGTAGCCTGTTGGCTTGAGTTTTAGTTTTCTTTGTTGCTGCTTCTTGCTTTTGTTAGCGCGCAGGTCATATTCTATTATGACTTGTAAAAAAAGCATTGCAAAAATTTTGTAGTTTACATACTAAATTGCCAAAATTAAGAGTTTCTAATAAAATTATAAAAAATACAAAGTTTAAGTATTTTTTTTTAATAATTAAGCCTTATTGTTAATATTATTTTTGTTAGGCTAAATTATTATAACACTGGTAAAGTTTGTTATAATTGACCCTTTGATTTTTTTATTATTTCAAAATTAATATTTTTAATTCCCACAATTTTTTAATAGTCAAGACCTTAACCAAGGGCGTAACTAGAAAATCTTATAAGGGGATTAAGGTTAAATTAGTAGAAAATATTATGATCATAAATTATATATAATTTTTTTAGAAGAACAATTAAAATTTACATGTAATTTTAATATTATCAGAAAAATCAAAATTAAACTAATAAAAAATTTTAATACTATAAATTATATATAATTTTTTTAAGGTCTAATTAAAAAATTTACATATATATATACATACATTTAAAAATTTTGAAAAATCAATTAAATATTATATATATATATATATTTAAAAATTTTAGGGGGCCATGGCCCTAGTCCTCCTGATTACATCCCATGATCTTAATCTTTATTTATAAAATTATAAATTTTTTTATTTTATTTTAATTATTAACATTATAGTCTGCATAAATACTTTTATTTTTAAATTTTTCAGTAAAATAAGTTATTGAATTATTATATTATAAAATAATTTAGTTTAATATTATTGTATATTATTTAAAAATACATTTGATTTCATTATTGGAAGGTAGCTTTATTGACACTTATCGAACAATTTTTTTAATGGTGGCCTTAATATGTACGGGTAGATTGATAGACTTAGGTGAAACGTCCATTGTAAAGAAAGAAAATCCTCTAACTTTCCTCCACTTGTAAAGTTGAACTTATATGTAAGAGGACCAAGCAAATTCAACTTCCCAAGTGAATGAAGTATGAAGAAAGATAAAATGAAAAAATTATATAAATTGTCCTCTTTTAATTAGTACAAATAATAAAAGTATTATTAAAAATTAAAATTATAGTTGTCAACAATTTATTTATAAATGAACTAATAATTTTCTTTAATGTATATTTTATAGGAGGGTAAATTTTTTATGCTAAGCAAGGATTTTGGGAAGTGTTTGATAATGTTATTCAATAATTAAAATTAATATTTTGTACATTTAATCACTTTAAATTATTAAGTAATATTTGTTTTAAAAGTTTAATTAAGTTAAAATAATTTAAAATAATAAGTCTAAATTTTTAATTTAAAATTTGCACTAAATATAATAAGTGATTAGATTGTAAATATTTTTACAATTTAAAAATTATATCACTTATTTTATAAATATTTAATTAATTTTTTAACATTTAATTATCAGTTTTATCAAATATTACCTTACTCTTGAAAAAATAAAATTAAATTCCCAAAAACTCCTTGCATTAGGAAGGGATAAAAAGTAAAAAAGAAGTGACACCACTCTCATGGGCGACAAAAATCGCAATAGACAATTAGTTGCAGTGATTTTGATATGTAATCTTGCACTAAAAGATTAGGAAAAGAGAAAGTTGGAAAAATATAACACAACAACATAAGCAACTAAGAGCAAAGCAAGAAAAAATAAAAAATAAAGAATAAAATAATCAACGAATATTAGAAAGAAAATATTAATTTGGACATCTTTTGCAAATTCATTAACTTGAAGTAGTGGAATTGTTGGTTAATTCAATGAATTAGAATTAGATAAAATTGTAATTGAAAATATATATACAAAAAAATTAAATAATAATAATACTTTATATATGCAAAGATGCACTAGTAAAAATATACTTTGAATCCCAAAACTGGAAATGCATGGTTAAAGTGGATGCTTCACTTTAGCACGACAATGCCAAATAATTTAGGGCATTAAGATGAGTCCAATTAGGTATATATAAATGTTTTTGAGTGGAGTCAAAGATCATAAGATGCCAAGAGGGGGGAATGCAATGGACAGTGGTGCTCTCTGCCATCTTTGATAGCCACTTCCTTCAAGCTGGATTTTCTGTCCTCTTTTGCTACCCACTTCTATACTTCTCTATGCCACTATCTTTGCAAAGTGTGTCAGACCTATCACTTTATCTATGACGTTCGTGCAAATCAACTTTGAGTTTAGTTGAGTGAGTGGCTAGGGTTACCTTTGTGACCTTTATATTTTTTGTTTTATTTTAGATATTTAGTTTGATTAGACAGATTATAACTTTAACTTCGAAAATTAAGATTTATTACATTAATCATCAATATTTAACGGTTAATTGCAAACTATCAATATGATAATATGTTGTATTTGTTGAGAAATGTTGTTTATTTTTCTATTTATTTGAAATAAATTATGGAAGACCTATTTTGTAAGAGTCTGTTATGAATTATAGTTGCTTAATGGCTTAATCCTTGTCTTAAGTTAGTGATTAAAGTTATTGCTTATTTTATGGTTCTGTTACAATTTTTTTGCTGATGTACTATTTATTTAAATGCATTTGCCTTTATCAATAACAATATGAAGTGTGCATAATATTTGTTCCTCTATTTCTACTCTTTAACTCAATTCTTTATCAATTAGTATCTCTATTTAAATCAGTGGTATCAGAGCTTGGCTGAAGCGTAAAAGAGAGAAAATGAGTTAATGAAAGCCCTAAAAACGTGAGATAGAGAGTCCCATCTGAAAAATAGCAGCAACTTTATTTATTTATTTATTTTTACTTCTGTTTCTTTCTATAAGAACAATAATATACAAATGGCTTCTGAAAATTTTGTGCAGCCTGTCATTCCACGTTTTGATGGTCACTATGATCACTGGAGCACGTTGATGGAAAATCTCTTGAGGTATAAAGAGTATTGGAATGTGGTTGAGTCTGGTGTAGCAGCCCTAGCAGAAGGCGTGACATTGACAGATGCACAAAAAACAGAGTTGGAAGGACTGAAGTTAAAAGATTTAAAGGCAAAAAATTACTTGTTCCGGACCATTAATCTATCAATCTTGGAAACAATTCTATGCAAAGAAACTTTTAAGGATATTTGGGATTTAATGAAAAAGAAGTATCAAGGTTCGTTAAGAGTGAAGCGTGCACAGCTTCAAGCCTTGACAAGGGATTTTGAGACTCTACAAATGAAAGATGGTGAATCTGTTACCAGTTATTGTACAAAAGCTATGGGAGTAGCAAACAAAATTGAAAAGATGGAAGATGTTGCCATTGTTGAGAAAATACTGCGTTCCTTGACACCAAAATTTGATTATGTTGTCTGCTCAATTGAAGAATCTAAGGATATAGATGCACTTTCACTAGATGAACTCCAGAGCTCTTTATTGGCCCATGAACAAAAAATGAACCAAAGTTCAACTTCAAATGAGCAAGCTTTAAAGGCTTCAACCTTTACACATTTTCCATATGCTAGAGGAAGAGGTAGAGGTAGAGGTCGAGGTCGAGGAAGAGGAGGTAGAGGCAATACAGACAGAAGCAGACAATATCGAAATTCCAAAGTTGATGATGATCAATTTCAAGGCAAAGGTAAAGGACAAAATAAAAAATTTAACAAATCCAAGGTAGAATGCTTTAGATGTCATAAATTCGGTAATTATCGTTCCGAATGTTTTACTAAATTACCTTATGACAAAGAAAAGGGAGAGAAATCAAATTTTACAGAAAATAAGAAAGAAGAAACTTTGTTTATGGCTATTCATATCAATGAGAAACCTAAATCAGATATGTGGTATGTGGAGACAGGCTGCAACAATCACATGTGTGGAAGTAAGTCTTTTTTTTTCTTATTTAAACGAAGGCTTTCGTTCTATTGTGAGTCTTGGTGATTGTTCCACTGTAAATGTAATGGGAAAAGGTGATATTAATATTAGAACTAAGAATGGTTTTATAGAAATAATTTCCAATGTTTTTTATGTTCCTGATTTGAAAAGCAATTTGTTAAGTGCTGGTCAATTGCAAGAAAAAGGTTATGTAATAACTATTCGGAAGAGTGCTTGTAAGATATATGATCCTTCAAGAGGAGTTATAGCTATTGTTGAAATGAGTTCAAACAGGTTGTTTCCATTGAAGATTGAAACTGCCCAACCTTGCTTAATGGCTAAAGTGAAAGATCCTTCATGGCTTTGGCATTTTCGCTATGGCCACTTGAATTTAGGTGGATTAAAAACCCTCCAACTAAAAAATATGATGACAGGTCTTCCTCAAATTGTCATTCCTTCTCAAGTTTGTGAAGAATGTGTTATTGGCAAACAACATCGTTCTCAATTCCCTCAAGGAAAGTCATAGAGAGCAAACTGTGTCCTGTAGCTGGTTCATTCTGATATTTGTGGTCCGATAAATCCAACTTCTAATGGGGGGTAAAAGACATCTAATTACTTTCATTGATGATTTTATCCGAAAAACTTAGGTATATTTTTTGCAGGAGAAATTAGAAGCTTTTAGTGCATTTAAAAGCTTCAAGGCACGTGTCAAAAATGAAATAGGAAAAGCCATTAAAACTCTTCGTACTTATCCTGGTGGAGATTACTGCTCAAAAAAATTTGAAGGTTTTTATGATGATCAAGATATTCGAAAGGAACTCATAGCTGCATATACACCACAACAGAATGGTGTCTCAGAAAGAAAAAATAGAACCATCCTCAAAATGGTGAGAAGCTTACTAGCAATAGGAAATATACCAAAGATTTTTTGGCTGGAGGCTGTAAATTGGAGCATTCATATGTTGAATATAAGTCCTACTTTTTCTATTCAAAATATGACACCTGAAGAGGCTTGGAGTGGGCGAAAACCAGCTGTAGATCATTTCAGAATTTTTGGTTGCATTGCTTATGCACATGGCCCAGATGAGAAAAGGAAGAAACTTGATGACAATGGTGAAAAGTGTGTTTTTCTCAGTGTAAGTGAAGCTTCCAAAGTATATAAATTGTTCAATCCTCTCACAAAGAAGATTGTGACCAGCAGAGATGTCATTTTTTATGAGGAGAACACTTGAAATTGGAATATAATTAATTCAAGGCAGCAGCCTATTCCAGTAATTTTTTTATGGTGAAAATGAAGAAGAAATGCATCATCACTTACAATAACAAATTCTAAATGATTCTCCAATTGCCCGCTGAAACTTCACTAACAATAGGAGAATCTACAGCAGACGAATCATGTCTTCGCCATGTTCGGAAGAGGCCTGCATGGATGATAGATTATGAGGTAACTAGAATTGATCAATTTGAAGATCAAATCACTCACTTTGTTTTTCTTTCAGATTGTGATCCTATTTCATTTTAAGAAGCTGTTAAAGATACAAAGTGGCAAAAGGCTATGGATGAGGAGATAAAATCAATAGAGAAAAACAACACTTGGGAGCTGTCATATCTTCCAAAATGGCAAAAATCCATTGGTGTTAAATGGGTTTATAAAACAAAACTGAAGGAAGATGGCAAAGTTGACAAGTATAAAGCCTGGCTCGTTGTGAAGGGCTACAAACATGAGTTTTGTGTTGATTACAAAGAGGTGTTTGCTCTAGTTGCAAGACTTGACACTATTAGAATGGTGATATCCATAGCTGCTCAGAATGCATGGCCTATATATCAGTTGG
Source organism: Aleurites moluccanus (assembly GCA_948193065.1). NCBI lineage: Eukaryota > Viridiplantae > Streptophyta > Magnoliopsida > Malpighiales > Euphorbiaceae > Aleurites > Aleurites moluccanus. Next base: position 7,391 of record CANXYC012224488.1, read on the forward strand.
ATGTGAAGTCAGCGTTTTTACATAGTGAATTGAAAAAAGAAGTGTACATTGATCAACCTCCTAGATATGTAAAGCAGGGTCATGAGAACTAGGTATACAAGTTAAAAAAGGCATTATATGGATTGAAACAAGCACTAAGAGCCTGGTATAGTCGTATAGATACTTATTTTGCTAAGGAAAATTTTCTTAAATGCCCCTATGAGAACACACTTTATATTAAATTTGGACATGATGAGAAAATGCTAGTTGTGTATTTATATGTTCATGATCTTATCTATACTAGCAATGATAGAGCCATGTTTGATTATTTTAAAAATATCTATGATGAATGAATTTGATATGACAGATTTGGGGTTGATGCACTATTTCCTTGGCATTGAAGTAATGCAATCATCTGCTGGTGTCTTTATTTCACAAAAAAAAAATATATGTTCTGAAAATTAGACAAGTTCAAAATGAAGGATTGCAATTCAGTTTCAACCCCAACTGAACCTGGTTTAAAACTTACAAAGAATGATGCAAGAAAAAAGGTGGATGCTACTCTTTACAAACAAATTATTAGGAGTCTAATATATTTGACATCAACAAGACCAGATATTATGCATGCTGTCAGTTTAATCAGCAGATACATGGAGAATCCATCTGAAGTTCATCTCTTAGTTGCAAAGAGGATTTTTTGCTATTTAAAAGGTACTATTGTTTTTGGAATTCTATATAAAACTAATAAAAAAATCAAGTCTAATAGGATTTTCATATAGTGATTATGCTGGAGACCTTGATGATAAAAAAAGTACATCCGAATCTGTGTTCATGTTAAATTCAGGAGCTATCATATGGTCATCTAAGAAGCAACAAATAGTGACTTTGTGAACTACTAAAGCAAAGTTTGTTGCTGCTGCATCAAGTTCATGTCAAGCTATTTGGCTAAGAAGGCTACTTGAGTTTCTACACAACCAGCAGCAAAGTGCAACTTTAATTTATTGTGATAATATTTCTGCAATTAAGCTTTTCAAAAATCCAATTTTACATGGGAGAATCAAACATATTGGTGTGAGGTTTCATTTCCTTCGTGATTTATGTAAAGAAGGTGTTATTGATTTGGTATTCTGTAAAAGTGAAAACCATATTGCAGTTATTATGACAAAGCCTCAATCCTGCTGTATTTGTGAAGCTTCGAAGTATGCTTGGAGTATGTTCTTCAAGGGATGTTGTCTAAGGGCAGTAAAAAGTGTCAAAAGTTTCTTCTCTTAAACTGATTTTTGCAAATATCAATTTAAGGGAGGATGTTGAGAAATATCCTTTATTTTTCTGTTTATTTGAAATAAGTTATAAAAGACCTATTCTATAAGAGTATGTTATGGGTTATAGTTGGTTAGTGGCTTAATCCTTATCTCAAGTTAGTGATTAAAGTTGTTGCTTATTTTATGATTCTATTACAATTTCTTTGCTGATGTACTGTTTATTTAAATGCTTTTGCCTTGATCAATAATAGTGTGAAGTATGCATAATATTTGTTTCTCTGTTTCTACTCTTTAACTCAATTCTTTATCAATTAGTGTCTCTATTTAAATCAGTATTGGAGTTAAAATAACTAAAATACACCTACTAGTTTAGACTTTTGGATTAAATTTATTATCTCTTACATAATATCATAATTAGTTTTACACTCTAAATTTTTGTATTCTTATATTTTGTCACTTTTATTATTATGTATCGGTAAGATCGACTGGGACAAAATCAGAAAAATAATTTTAAATAGGTCAAGAATTTAAATTTTTCATATAAATATAAAATTTTTCATAAAATTAATGCTGAGTAAATTAAAATTATAAAAAATAAATAAATTTTAGTGGATTAAATAAAAAAAAATTATAAATTAATAAGACTATTTTTTTTACTGGAATGACCTACGCACACCTAAATCTAAAAGTAGCTCCGTCCCTGAAGATCAACAAATGTAAATTTAATCGATTATTGTGAATGTCCATAAGTCTGTGTGTAGTGGCGAGTGTCAGAAAATTAATAAAATGGGATCCATATAATATATAATATTTTTTCTTTATTCGTATACATATGCTTGTATGTAGGTTTAGTGGGGTCTAAATAATAGTCAAAGTGGGATTCATAATATAATATGTAGTGAGTGTTTGAAATTAATTATGTCAATTTATTATTTTTTATAATTTTTAAAAAAAATATAATCACTACAGTATTTTCATTTAAAAATTATATTTATAAATATCAAACACCCAATCATTTGAAAATTTAATGCTTTCAGCTTAATTTAATGGATTTTGTATCTTAAGTTAAGGAAACATCCACATACTCTCTTAAAAATTTTTACGGATAAGTGGAGTCCAAAGACTTCACTTCTCCTTAATGTATCCGCCATCACCTGTGCCACAAGTCACATAGAGGTGAATTTGGTATCAATATGTGAGAATCTGATCAGCCCCCATAAATGTCTGTAGCCTATAGTTGTATTAAGTAGGGTTATAACTCAGCTGAGCCGAGGAGAGTTTTAACTTATTTTAACTTAATTTATTATTTTTTTCTCTGAGTTCGAGTTTTAAATTGAATAAAAAATTATATTTAAATTCGGCTTATTTAATTTTTAAACGAACTTGAGTTAAATTCAAATTGACTCATCAAAAGATTTTTTATAAATTAAAATCGAATTTGGTTCAAACTCGACTCGTTAATAAATTATAATTAAGCTAAATTCAAACTCGAATTCAACTTATTTTGAAACTCGTTTATGGCTAAATATTTATTTCTAATAAAATAACTATTATATATATAAAAAAAAAACACTTAAAATTAACATAAAAACAAAAGCATCCCATTAGTTTAAAAAAAAAATCCAATCATAAAATTGAGCATTACACATATTTTAAAAATATTAATTAATAAAAAAAATATTTTTAAAAATCAAAATATTAGATTATATAATATTAACAAAATTTTAATCTAAAACTCTGTTAGTATTATAAAAATATAATTATAATTATATAATACTTATTTAAGAGTTACCTATCTTTTTAAAGATATAACATATTATTGATTTTGAAAAAAATAATAATTATATAACATCTTCAAATTATTGACTTATATATTTTATATATTTATACAACTTGACTAATCAAATAATTAAAATATATATAACTTATAAATTAAGTGAATAAACATTATATTTTATTATTAAAAAAATATCATAATACTTTTCTTAATAAAGAGTAACTTTTATTAAAATTAAAAATGCAATTAAATATATAATTTGTTTCATTTTAAAAATATTTAAAATACATATAGAAGAAAATTAAGAATATATGAATTTTAGTCAAATTAAATTATCAAAAATTTATAAGATTGTCAAAATATATTTTTTGGAGTGCTAAAATTATTAGGCTAATAATAATTAAGCTATTCTCCAGTTTGATTACTAGCTTAATCGAATCGAATTTATATTTACTTAAATTTAATTAGTTTATTTATCAAATTTTAAAATATGACTCAAATTTAACTTATTTATAAAATAAATAAAATACGAACGAGTTTTTATTCAACCATTCACCAACAGCTCGGCTGATTTCCATCCCCTAGCATTAAAAGGGGAATATAGTTAAAAGATATTATATTTCAATAAATTGGATACGTGCTCTTGTGTTGCATCACATGCTAATGTTCCAAAGGGAAAAGAGGATTATACATCAAATAATATTCATTCGGATGGTCATATTAACACCTTCCTTTTTGTTTCTAACACTCTCATTTTATTTTATTTTTATCATTAAAACTTATTATAATACTTTTATTGCATTTAGTTAATAATTCTCATAAAAAAATTCAATTTCCATTTGCTTTTATCTTTATTATTTTATAATATGCAAACAAAATGTATTATTTTTTTTATATATAAATTATATATTTATTGAATATATTTTTATTATCATATGTTTTAAAAATAAAAAATAAAAATAATACTTTCATGAAGTAAAATATCAAGAAACAAAAAATAGAAACTAATAGTACTTAAATCTTTCTTTTTAGTACATAATTTTCCTTATAAGAACTAAAAAAAATAAAAAAATAAAATTTTTATATAAGAATATTTTCCTGTAATAAAAATATGTATTTATTATCAATTTTTAAAATAAAAAATAGAAAAATATTTTATGATTTAAAAATAATAATAATAAAGATAAATCAAATGAAAATTATCTTTATTTCTTTACTAAATAATAATAAACTTATGATTTAAAAATAATTATAGGGCTCATTAAGATTTGCTTATGAAAGTAGGTGGACGTCATATATAATTTAAATTGCCAAAAAAATAAAGCTTATTATTTAACTTTTATATTTGGTGTTAGCATTAGATTAATAAATATAAAGATTGTTGAAACTTATGTTGAAGATAAATTAAGCTTTTTATGTACATTTAATAAAGACTTGAACTTTCAGGATATCAACTTCACATATTGTTGAAATTAATATAAGTTATAAGAATACACCATAATTTATTTGTATTATTGTTACATATATTATAATTATTGATAATTAATATCTTAATATAATGGTAAGATAAATCAATTTAGTTATTAGAATTTGAGTTTCACTCATATTTATCTTCTCAATGCTGAAAAATATAATTATTGACTAAAATTTATAAAAATATTTAAATTTTAAGGATATATAATTTCATCAATTTATAGAACTAAGGCATGTATTTGATCAAAATATAACTATTTTCGAAAATTTTAAATATTACTTGTCTTCCTAAAATTAACTTTTAATCTAAAAAACTTAGATTATAAAAACCTGAATTTCTTATTAAAAATGCTAATAATATATAATAGTAATGTCTAATATGTTTTGGTGAATATTATAAAAATAGTAATGTATAATATGTTATAACAAGTGTCTAGTTTGACATGGCCTGCCGCATGGTTATTAATCCTACTAGAAGATTAAAAAGAACAAAAAAAAAAAAAAAAAAAAAATAGTTTTTAATCGTAAGCTTATATGAAGGGAGAAGCATGTATTAATTTATAAATTATTTAAAAAATATTAAATTTTAGGAATATTTATAATGTAATCACTAAAATTTATTATAAATAAATTATTAAATTTTTAATTTTTTAATTAGAAGTTATAAGATAAATTAATGTTAATGATTCATACCACATTATCTCAGTCACCTCATTTAATATGTCAAATCATGTTATGCCAAATAATATGGATGATGTGTCATGTCATATTAACATTTCAATAAACTTTTTATTTGAATATCTCAAATGACATATTGAAAATAAAAAAAATAAAATTTTAATGATTTGCTTGTAATAAATTGAACTTTAGTTATTATATTATATAAACCTCAAAATTTAGTGTTTTTAGGTAATTTACCTTCAACTTGAATGATAAAAAAAAATAAAGTGGGGGTGCTAGAAACCAATTAGGTGAGTGCCAATATCACCATCCTATTCAATCAATAAAGGATATTAGAGTTAAAAAAAAAATATTTCAATAAATTGGATGCCTAATATACTCTTCATATGCACTTGTATTTCGTTACATTTCGTGTTCCAACACACGTGGTCATATTCAATCAATAGAGGATATTAGAGTTAAAAAAAAAAAATAGTATTTCAATAAATTGGATGCCTAATATACTGTCCATATGCTCTTGTATTTCGTTACATTTCGTGTTCGAACACACATGGTTGTTATTCAAAGCTAAAGTAGGGTTATATATTTAGAAAAATTCTTGACTAAATTGAGTGTGAGATTTGTTGGGAAAAGTATCACACATCGAATAATGATAAAATAAATAAAAAATTTATAAGTGAGTAGGTGTTGGACTTAATACAAGTTAATTGGTTTTGTATAAGTGAATTCCAACACTTACCCATTTATAAGTCCACTTATATATGGGCTCATAAATTTTAATATGATATCAGAGCTTTATATCCAAACGGACTAGATTTTGAGATCCATGTTCGATCTCCGTTATTGTTGTTGGACTGATGATGATGCCAATCCCGTCCGGTTGTACTTGAGGAGATATGTTGGGACAAATATCCCACATCGAATAATGATAAAATAAATAAAGAACTTATGTGTTGGGAAAAGTATCCCACATTGAACTTGAGGGGGTGTGTTGGAAAAAGTATCTCACATCCCGGTTGCACTTGAGGTGATGTGTTGGGAAAAATATCCCACATCGAATAATGATAAAATAAATAAACAACTTATGTGTTGGGAAAAGTATCCCACATCGAACTTGAGGAGGTGTGTTGGAAAAAGTATCCCACATCGAATAATGATAAAATAAATAAAGAACTTATAAGTGAGTGGGTGTTAGACTTAGCACAAGTCAATTGGTTTTGTGCAAGTGGATTCCGACACTTATCCATTTATAAATCCACTTATATATGATCCTATAAACTTTAATAAGTCTTATTTCATATACTCAATTAATGAGTAATGAAATATTTTAACTAATATAATTTTTTTATTTATTTTTTACTTAATAAAAAAATATAAATATTATTTTTTACTTTATATATTTTTATCTCATTAAATTGATATATACACCTAATATAAATAAATATTATGCCATAATATTTAACTAATTTTGAATGGTTAAAAAATATTCTAAAAACATGTGCTAAAGTATTAATTAGCGGTGATAAATTTTGACCAAGTGTGTTGATGAGTTATGTATTTATATATCCAACACTATTTAATCAAATTTTTGAATGGATCAAAATATTCTAAAGTATATTAGTAAAAAATGATCAATTTAATCTGACTCAAAAATTTAAGGCGTAATGTATTTTTATTTTTATAATTTCTGAAATGATTTAAATTTAATCGAATAATTAAAATTTATTGACTATATTGATTATATATAATTTTTTTTATATTAATTTTATCGTTGAAATTCAAATTTTGACATTCATTCTTAAAATTATTTTACCAATTCACCCTATTTAAAGTTAATAAATATACTATATTGAGATTCATATATTAAGGAAATTATAATAATCTTATTTTTTTTTTCTCACATGGAGTTCTATTTTACTTTTTATTTTTATTTTCAAATTTGATTTTGCTATAAGATAATGTTATGAATTAATTCATATATATTTGCCTAATTAATTTTCTGATTTGATTAAAATAAATTAATCACCCAATCAAAATTAGAACATAAAAATAACTTAATTACAGTTTAACCTAATAAATAAACAACTAAAAGAGGCCATTAAAAAAAGGTGCTCAAAAGGCTGTGAATCTGAGTGGCCATTATAATTTACACACAAAGCTAAGAAACAAGATAGAAGCAAAAGAAAAAGAGAATGAACAAATTGAAGCACAAAGAAACAAGTGATGGACGGAATTGTACTGATTGTCATGTGGTCATGTAAACAGGATTATGCATTTGATCTCTCCCATACTCAAATTTCAATTAAAAAAATAAAACATTTAATTGTAATTTTTTACAAAATATATAAATAAAGAGGTGTCTTTAAATAAAAATGTTTCCCCACATGTTTTCCTCAGTTGTCTCATTCAAATGGTACCCTCTGTGATTGTTAAACATTTGCCCTTTCCAAATTTTGATGAACATAAGTCTCAGGGAAACTCCACCTCAATACAAAAGCTGTTTTCAGGCCATTTGCTTTATCTTATTTACTTTTCTTTGCCTTTTTTTTTTTTAGGATAACTCTTTATAAAGATTAGTCCTTCCCAACTTTTTTTCTTTTTTTTTTTTTTTGGGTTATGTTGGTCTTCCAGTAGATATTTTCTTTTCCCAGTTGTTGTATATGTTCTTAAAAAGAATAGTGGGGACATTAAAAAATTCAAGACGATTCACTTCTTTTATGAGAGAGTTTGCTTCCCATTTTATTAATTATGGTTGGATTTTATAATTCAATACACAAATGGTAATTTTTGGATGCACATGTCAAATAGAGGTAATAAACCTTTAGATTCGTTTGATGAGAAGATCTAATATCTTTTTTAGAGAAAATATCATAAATTTTCATTCATATATTAAAATCATATCTTAATCTAAAATAAAAATATAAAAATATACATTAAAAAAATACTAAATAAATGACATGAATTTTTTTTAATATTTTTTTATTATATTGATAGAACATTAAAATTGATAATTCGATTGGTGATTATTTAGGTACAAATTGATATTAATTTCTTTGAATAAATCTTGTTGTTTGAATATCAATAATAAATTCAAAACAAACTTGAAAACTGTATTAAATAGTATAATGGAACAAAATTCTTTTATAAGATAAGCACAAACTACTTTTATAAAAGAAAAATCTGGCAATCCCATAAAAAAAAAATGAGAATGAAAAACAACACGAATAATAACAAATTCATGCTGAAAATACACAGATTAAAAAATCTATGGAAATCTGTAATTATTGAATAAAAAATTTGGAAAAAAAAAGGAAGAGAAATATTAACCACCTCTGATCACGATCTACGGCTATATATATATATATAGGTTTGAAAAATCCTTAATTGACAGAATTAACAATATAAAACATTCATTAGATTTTTTTCTTTTCTAAATAACTTTCATTAGAGTCATTTTAGAAATTTTCTTTTTTAAATGAAAAAGGTATGCATGAGACTAAAGTGGTATTTGATTAGCTCTTAATTATGGTTGTTAAAATCGAATCGAATTGGCCGATCAAATTGAAAAAATTAAGAACCGAATTAAGAATCGGTTCGATCAGTTTTCAAAAATCCATCTCCCAAAATTGATTAAAAAATCGGTGAACCGACTTGTTGACCGGTGAACCGGACTAATTTTTTCGATTCAAGGGGATCAATTTTTTTTAAATGTTTTAAAATTTTTTTAATTTTTTTTTATTTTTGATTAAAAATAATAAATGTCAAATTATATATACATATATATGTATATCGATTTTTTTCTGATTAAACCGGTTTGATCCCGATAGAACTTCTGATCATCTGCCTTCACCAGTTTTTTAACAGGTTCGATTTTAAAAACATTGCTCTTAACAGTCTCTTAATGAAATAATTTCTTAATCAGTAATAAATTGTGGTTGTTAGATAAAAGTAATGTATAATATTAACAACTCTTAATATATTAAACTTATACTAAAATATGAATTATTAAGAGATATTCAGTTATAAATTATTTAAATTTCTAAATTATTCATATCTTTTAATTATTAAAAGATATTCAACTCTTAATTATCAAATATCACCTAAGATATATATCACTAATTATAAGTAAAGATTTTGCTTTCCTTAAAAAACATAAAGATTTTTCAATATAAAAAAGATTGATACCAAACAATTTACCCAATTTAAAAGTGACTATTTCTATAGATGAATTGAATAGACAATTTTAAAATAAAAAAATAAAATTTAAACAATATACAAATATTATATATATTAATATCAACATATATATAATTTATAAGATAAAATAATTGAATATTGCTTGAATATAATAATTAATCAATTCACGCCAAGGATATATACAACAAGTTTTAGAATTAGATGATGAGATCTTTAGGGTGCATAAAGCTAGGCAGATGATGTAATTATATGTTTGGGCATTTGAAGATGTTTATTTACTTATAATAATAATAATAATAATAAGATTTTTATATACTAATTCTGAACCACACAACTTTACATATAAATCTTCTCTAAAGCAGATTTGTCGAGTAAATATCAAACACATCTCTTTTTCGCCCATGCCTTTTTGGGTAGGCTTGAACAAGTTGGTGACCAGCCACTTAGTTTTTCGTTTATGTTAAATATCAAGATAGGGTAAATTTGATTAATCTTTTTTCTAGCCGTTTCCCTCTATTTTTTTTTTTAATTTCTCTTTTAAGGTTTTTTTTTTTTCTTTGAATCGCTGTGATATTCTCTTTTGATCTGCAGTTGTTCTTTTCTCTTTTTTTACTTAAGTATTTTTATTCAATAAATACAGATCTTTGTTGATATGTTAATCTATGTCTTTTTTTACATAAATGTAATACTGGAAGTCTGTTTGTATTAATTGTGATGATTCTGACTTATTTCTACTCTAATATCTATTAGTATTGACCGTTTAGAGAGTTTTAGAGCTTCTTCCCTATTATAGATTATTTTTGTTGAAGTTATATGATTTTAGTTTAGCTTGAAGTAATTGAAACCTTAAGGAGGTTACCCACAGAGACGGATTTAGTTGAAGCCAACGAGGCACGTGTCCTCACTTGAATTTTTAATTTTTTTTACTAAATTATACTTTAGTTTTTTATATTTAATAAAATTATTCAATTCATCCTTTAATTTTAAAAAATTAACTCTTTCGTCTTTAATAAAATACTATTTAATCCTATTTTCCTTTTTTTTTTAATTTCTTTCACAATTTATTTCAATTTTTTTGTCAATGATATTATAATGATATTTGGATATTTCTAATTAAAGTATATATATGATTTTTTTTACTTTTATATTTTTAAATAAATTTATTTTATCATTCTTAAAATTTTTACGTCATTCTCTGAATATAATGGGTACCCTTTATTTCTAAAATTTATGAGTCCGTCCCTAGTTACTCATATGGTAACGGCCTTGAAAGATTTGTAACGGCTATTACTCATCTGAATTGAACCTAAAATTCACTAATGCTTGAAATAAATCAATTTGTTGAAAAATTATCTAAATGACTGGTAATGGGCGTTACCATTTGTAAAAGGCATTACTAGTCAAGTCTCTATAAATATTAGTTGATTTTCTTCATACGAACTCACTTAATATTTTATCTTTCTTCTTGATTTCTTTATCTAACAAACCCTAAATTTTTCTATATATTTTATAAGATATTAATACTTTAATTAATACATCATTCTTTGAAAGAAAAACTCTCCAAAATAACATTTAATTCTCCTAAAGGCTAGATTCTTAAAGAACATTTATTGTGAAGATTTAAAGTAAATTCTCCAAACTTATTTTTTGTGATGGATTAAGGTTATTTGTAAGGTATAGGTTGTAAGTATATGTATTTATGGTTGATGAAAATGCTTTGCTTGGAGGTTAGGGTTTAAACGGCTATGTTGATGAATAATATAGTGAATAATGCTGTGAATAATATTTTATCTCTAAGTTTTCCACATTTTCTTTAGAAATGCTTAAATTGAACAAAGAAATTTCTATTGGAATTTTAAAGAGTCTAAAATTATAAGAAATTAACTTGGGTATTATTGGATAAGGAAAATCCTAATTTTATAATATTTGACTATGTGTTTAGGCTTCGAGTTAATTGGATTGTTTATCGCTTTAGACGTGATTTATGAATTGATATTGCGTGATAAGCTAAATCTTTTGAAATAGTTTACCTATAAATCGCCATTATTCCTTCTAATTTATTATGATCTTAAATATATATAAATATGTACACTGTTATATTTTTGATATTTCATTTATGTTAAAAGACCATGTGAGATTTATTTATTAATATTATAACTAACTAGACTTGTGAATATTAAATTTGGTAAATGATAAAATACATTTGTCAATATGGAATAAACCATTGGACCGTCCGCACTGATGACTCAACTGATAAAATCTTAATTGTCAATATCCTGTCTAGGGAGGGCAAAGATATGTATTCGCGCAAACATATGTATAATGAGATGGAGATAGTATGACTCCGCTACTATTCACTGTTCACTATTATTCTTCAATATATATACTAATATATGTTATATCATTTTTTGTAGGTATATTCTGATCTCTGATTTCTGATTTTCGTATGAACCATTCTTGATATAGTCTGATTATTATACACTGAATCTTATGGACATGTGTGTGTGTGTGTATATATATATATATCATATACCAAACTCCCAGGTAATATTTGAGTTGAATATTCATCCCTTTCCTAATATGTTTTTCAAGTGCTAGACTTAGTGGCCCATAGGTTGAGAATCAAACTTTTTTACTTCTTCTTTCTTCAAGAATCTTATCCATATAGTTTTGAATATTTTGTTATGTAATATTATTTTGGGATTGCATAACTTTTAGATCTTTGTAGTATTAATAGGTTGCAATTGTATGTTAATGCTTATTTTGAGCTTCTCCAATTGTATCACTTGTTCATGCTGAGTATGAGATTTTAGATTGTTTTTTATTGATTGTGAATAAGTAGATTATATTCAGATATTGAAATTATTTAAATAATATGGATGATATATAAATTCTAATTTTGTTATGAATTATACTATGATTATAGAATTGCTTATTGATTGTTACAAGTTTTATTTAAGGTTCCACGGGTTTTCATGTTTTTAAGTCTACCTATACTCTAGAACTATCACAACTTTAATTTCAAGATGTGATAATAAATTTATTATTGTTGGTCTTGTTTTTAATCCTTTTTTTAGGATTTTTTTTTATGAGATTTACTTATTTTTCTTTCACATAATATATTATGTTCTTTTTAAACTATTTATGGATTTTTAATTGTAAAAAAACAAATTTAAACATGCCCTTTTTCCTTCGTTCAAGTGTTTCCCCTTCCATCTCCACTTTTACATATACTTTAGATTATAGATAAATCATAGAAATAAATTAAATTAATAATATTATTTTAATTATTTATTAATATTATCCAATAATTAATATATTATTTGATTTACTTGTTAGTATTATCCAATAATAACTAATATATTAATCTAATAATTATTTGTTAGTATTATCTAATAAGATATTGAATTTTTTGATATTATTTTAATGATTTATTAGTATTATCTGTTAAATATATTACTTGATTTATTTATTAGTATTATCAAATAATCATTAATATATTATTTTAATTATATGTCCTTTTATGTCTATCCATTTTTAATTGTAAATAATAAATTTAAATATGTTCTTTTTCGTCAATTCAAATGTTTCTCCCAACCATCCTTACTTTTATATATATTATAGATTATAAATAATAATAATTAATACTTATTTGATTTACTTGTTAGTATTTATTCAATAATAATTCATTATATCTTTTTATGTTCATTCACTTTTAATTGTAAATAACAAATTTAAACATGTACTTTTTCGTCTGTTCAAATATTAGTATTACTTTTTTTCATTATACCGTTTGTGATAGTATAAGTCTTCCCTTTGTCAATAAATTCTTTAAAAGTTAATATATTACAATAGATGTCATAATTATTGAAAAAAATATGATGTGTACTTCCTCCAACTTGTATCAAATAAGATATAATTTTCAATAGATAATGCAATGAAAATAATAATTATAGTGTATGAATAATTATATCAAAAATTATATCAAGAATAATTTATAAGAAATATTAAAATAATCACAAGTGATCTCACTTAAAATTTAATATTTTTAGATAAAATTATATCTCAAATAATTAATTATATAATATATCATAACTATTATTACTAATAATAATAGCATAACCACAATATAAAAAATTTATGTGAAAAATCTTTCAATTTGAATGGAAAAATCACATACCAAACTCCGAATAAAATCTCCACTTATAAATAATAAAAAATATAAATAACCTCTTAAATATTGTCTAGGCTCAAGAAAATACAAAAAAAATTAGAAAATTGGAACACTATATTTTTCTTGCATACTCACCTAATGTAAAACACCCTTAACTTTTCCTCTCTTTCTCTTCTCTCCTTATTGAGCTTCCAATTTCTCAATAGAACTCTATTTTAACTTGTGTATTGCCTTCTTTGCAAAGCACCATTTTTCAGCCAATTTTGGTTGAAGGTTGAGGTGCCACGTAAGGCATCAAAGTCGATGCCTCAATTTTTGAACCTTTACAACCTTTTTTTTTTTTCCAACTTAGATGGTGGGCCCTACATGTAAGAGGGACCCACCCAACACTAATTTTTATTTTGTTTTGTCTCCAAATAAATATTCTATTTCTAAAATTGTACTAATTTTCAACCAAATGTTCCTATATTAATATTACTTTTGATCTTTTTTGAAATAAAATTTATAATATATATTTATTAGTTTCTTGAAGTTTTCACTCATTAATATTTACACAAGTCTCCATGTAATCTTCACTATAATTATTTTCTCATTTCTCTCTCCTTCACTTTTTTTTTTTTTTTTCCTCTTTACATCCTTCTCTCTTTATAAAAAAATAAAAATTTAAATGAAAATTTTTATACAACCATCAAATGAATCCATGAAATAAGTAGGAAAATTTTTTGACCTCTCAAAAAATTGGAGAGAAGAAGCCATCGATGGAATAATCGAGAGAATTTAAAACTTAAAAAAACAGAAGAGAAAAAAATTCCCACCTATAATCAATTATTAACATGAATTGTTTTGAAAATACGAAAGTGAATTGGAAATTATGAAAACAATTAATGGTAGGAGAGAGATTGCGTGAATGAAAAATTTAGAATTAAAAAAGTTTGATTTTTTTTTATTTAAGTATAATAAATATGAGAGAAGATAATAATTCATATCAAAATTTAATGGAATAAAAAATAAGAGGCAAAAAAACTAAAAAAAAATTTCTTAATATGCATGTAAATTAGAATTAGGATATCTATTATGAGATGAAGGGACAATTATAATTAATTGTAGCATTATTGTCACTTTTTAAGAAATTAAATGAAAAATAATTATTTGTTAGTGTTATCTAATAATATATTGAATTTATAATATTATTTTAATTACTTCTAATAATAATAATAATAATAATTTTTAAATAAATTATATGATAATAGTTAACATATTATTATAAAAAAATATTAATATTATTTAATATCAATCAATATATTATTTGATTTACTTAATTATCAATATTATCCAATATTACTTATTACCATTTTCTAATAATAAATTGAATTTATAATATTATTTTAATTATTTATTAGTACATATTATTATAAAAATTAATTAATATTATTTAATAACAATCAATATATTATTTGATTTACTTAATGATCAATATTATCCAATATTACTTATTACCATTTTCTAGTAATAAATTGAATTTATTAGTATTATTTTATAATAATTAATTATATATTATTTTAATTGTGTTTAGTATTATCTAATAATAATCAATAATTATTTGATTTACTTGCCAATATTTATCCAATAATAAATAAATATTATATTATTTTATATCCATTCATTCTTAATTGTAAATAATAAATTTAAACATGTTTTTTTTTTCATCAATTCAAATGTTTTCCCATCCATCATGTCTTTTATATATATTATGGATATCTTATACTTACGAGTTGGCATGTTCTCAAACTTCTTTCTTTTATTTAGTAGTATGATAGCATACGGGTGTCTGTTTTCGCGCATCATATTAAATCCACTTCCCTTACTCTATCAAAGATAGATCATCCACGCTGTGAGCAGGAAATTCGTAACATCTAGCATTTTCAAACTTTGATTCTGTGAGGATTCAACATTATACTAATTAATTAGGTTACTTTTCAAATTAGAATCAGGTTGACCATCAAAATTAATTAATAGCTTAAATTAAATCCATAATTTGTATAAAAATCTAAATTTTTATAATTTTTATTTTATAAGAGAGATTTTGCTGAAATTTCAGCAGAATTCATTAGGTAAAATTTTAAAGGTTAAAGTTTGGATTGTTTATGTTATGATATCATTCATATGTTATACATTTTAAGTTTCTTCTTAACTACCAGATAACTGACACTTTAAAAAGAGCTAGTTTGATTTTTGTTAACTCTGTGAATAATATTTTTTAATATGTTTTAAGTTGAACTTTAAAAAGTAAATTTTAATTGAATTATATTTCTGTCGTTTATTCTCCGGTAGTGATGTTTATTTTATTATGTTCGGTTATATGATTATTTTCAAATTGTTTTAGAACTTTGCCTTGTTAATTTTGTTAATTGTAGTTATAGTATAACATGATTAATTGTATGGATTGTATTAGTTGTTGGGTTGGGAGAATACCTAAACTTCTTTATTTTCGATAATATTATGTTCTATTATGGAGCTACCTTTAGATAATAATTTGATATGATTGATATTGTAGTTCTGAGTGGTAGAAATTTATTGTAGTTCTGAGTGGTAGAAATTTAATATTATACATATGTGATGTTTGACATATGGACTCATAGTTTTTTATTTGTGAGAGTTATATTTATTATAGTAGAATTTTATTGTTTAACATATTGTTAGACTTATTATAAAAGGAATATTACATAAATATATTATTTTTTGATTTTTTTTTAATTTTTTGATTTTTTTTTCATTTTTACTGATTTTTAATATATGTGTAGTATATATTTGATATATTCCGTATTTTAAAAAAAAAAAATTAGATATATAGTATTTTTAAAAAAATATTTTTAAATATATAATATTTTTAAAATTTTTTTCTAACAGTAAAAATAAAATAATTTTTATTTTTTTTGATATTTTTAAAAAAATTTCTATTATAAATTATAAAAGTATTATATTTTTCTAATTTCCTGCTGTCCGACGCGTGTCTCTAAATTTGTGATTATTTTTGTTTTTTTATATCACGTGTAATGATCAATTGTTCTTTTGCGACACCCTGAATTCTTTGCTTTACAAAAGAGATGGTATTTTTTTTTTAACGGACAGAAAAGGGAATAAATTATATTATATGTCATTGAAGCTTATTCAATAATTGTTTATTTGAAATTAACTTTTTGAAGAATAATTATTTAGTTTATTATCCCCTAACAGATTCACAAGATCAAAAAAAATTTTTTTTTTTTGCTTTTTTCTATCTAGGGCAAAAGCAATGGTAGAGAAGCTGGCAGCCAACAAACTGTTATCTTGTAATCCCTTTCAAATATTAAAGCATGTCATCATATTGTTATTCTCTGGTATGGAGTAAAATAATATTCAATACAACATTAGATAATTTGCAATCTTAATAATTATTTGATTCGATTTGAAAATTTAAGATTTAGAACTTAATTCTTTGAATTTATTCATGTTGTACGATCTTCTTTTTTTATTTGAAATCAATAGATTCAATGGGATATTTAAATATTCCACTTCGATTGGTTATAATAACCAGTAACAATTTAAATAAATTTATTTATAAATAATAAATTAAAGTTTAAATAAATCTGATTTGAGTGAGCTTGAGTTTGAGATCAAGTTTATTAAATATTTTTTAAATATTATAAATATAAAATACATTTAAAACTATATTAATTTAAATATGTATTTGATTAGGCTTGCAAACTTTGGAATTGGAGTATTAAGTATATAATATTTAGAATTTGAGCTACTTAAATTCAAATTTTAATAGAATTATATTCATATATTTTTTGAATCTAATCTGAATAGCCATGCATTTATTATCTAATTATTCTTTGTTAAACAATATTATTATTAATTAGTCCTTTTTTCTTTTTCTTTTTTTTTTCATCATACTAAATTTATTTTTTAATAAAGGTTAAAAAATTATTCTTGGGAGAAAAAAAAATCCTTCTTAAATTAATCTCAAAAATAAAAATTTAATTAATAAAAATTAATAATATATTTATTTATCGAATAAACTAATTGGAGATGTCAATGTTATTAAATAAAAAAAATGTGATATCTTAATATAATAATAAAGTAAGATCCACTTTATTTTTTTAGTATTGAAAAAATAAAATATTAAAGAAAATATATTTTAAAAGTATACGTTAAAATTTATTATTAAAAATATTTTTAACTTTCATCTTTAACTTAATAATAAAGTAAAATTATTTTTAAAATGGTTGCGATGAATTAAATATTATCAATGTTAAAATTCTCCATTCAATACTCAAGAAAAGAGAGAATATTTTGAGACAAAATCCCACATTTTAGGATCTTATTGGCCAATTTCAAGTTATCAAAACTAAGATCAAGTTTGCATCATTAATAAAAATTAATACTTTTTATTTAGTAATATTGTAATAAGATAATATCACGAGAATGCAAGTATTAAGTTCATTTCATCAGTCCAGTTAAAGATATATCATTTACATTGAGATTAAATAATTTTTATATAAGAAAAAATCATCCTTATGATAAAGATAAGGTATAAATTTTCTTAATAATGAAGCTAACTCTTTAAAAATAAAAATTGAGATTAATAAAAATTATTTTAAAATTAAAAAAAAAAAACAAAAAAAAGGAAAGATATAAATTAATCAAAAGGCCCCCAAAAAATGTCAGAAGCAACGTGGAAAGTTACATTGAAGCTCTTGACAAAGATAGCCTTCAGAATTCAGAAATAATAATAATAATAACAGTAATAACAAAAGGGAATGGACACTTGGCAGAGAAACTCAAGCAAATATTATAGAGGAGAATCCAATTTACTGTATGATACAGTTAAAGTATTATGCATAAAAAAAAAAAAAATACAAAGATATTTCAAATTTTTAGCCAGAGAGAAACTGAGAATCCAAAGCTCTATAATATTGTTTGTAACTCTTGCCAATATAGATAATGTTTGCAACTATATTTTGTGTCCATATATATATATAGAATAAGGCATTTTAATTTTATCCAATAAATAAAAACATTTCCCCTTGTCCACAAAAATAAAATCAAATAAAATATTTCCTAATTCTACAAAATTGGACAATATATATATACTCCTAAGTGGAATTCATTATGATGAGCTATGATTATGCTTTTAGTGAACAAAAATGTAACTTAAGAATATTTAGGCAAAGGGGCATCGAATATATTATTTCTATTTAAAGATTTGTTTAAAAGTTAGATTTTTCTCTCCAAAAATATCAAAAATAAATTATTAGGTATATTGGTATTTTTAGTGTTTTCTTTTATCTAGTTGTTTAGTTAATAATATTTTTAGTTGGTTTATATATAATAAATTATATATTTTATTAGACTTTAAGACATTTGTAAAGTTCTTTTATTGTACAAATTTTTAAAATATTTATTTTTTTCTAATTTTTACTATAAATTAACAATTTAAAGAATCACTAATTGAAAAATCATACGTTATGTTTTATCAAAAATATTTTTAGATGACACGCAGCTTTGTATATTTTTACCTAACAAAGTAATTATTATAATCTTG
The DNA here is from genome assembly GCA_948193065.1 of Aleurites moluccanus. NCBI lineage: Eukaryota > Viridiplantae > Streptophyta > Magnoliopsida > Malpighiales > Euphorbiaceae > Aleurites > Aleurites moluccanus. The sequence continues at coordinate 26,521 of CANXYC012224488.1, forward strand.
ACACTCATTAATTAAGGAGCATTACACTTACAACTTTGAAAAGAGCATTATATTTACACCTGTTAATTAATTATAAATAATAATAATGAAGGCACTTTCAAGCAAAGGCTTTTCTAGGAAACACGACACAATCCTAGCCACTATCTTCAAAGATTGAATAAGCTTTCGACACCTAAAAAGGACACGAGGAACCCACTTCTTCTTTTCTTTCTTAGGCACCCCCACGAAAGGAGAGATACCATACCTCTCCTAGCTACTAATCCAGGTGGGTTTCGAGTTTCAACTCTCAATTTTAAAATTAAATTAATTTATTTTTTATTTAACTCAATTTTTATAATAATTTATTTTTAAAAATCTATACTTTCCTATCATAATAAAAAATTATTTGAAATTACAAAATGATGAATTTAAATTTTGATAAAAGTTTAATTAAAAAAGAAAATTAAGAAAAGAGAATAAGAAGAGGACTAAAGAAAATTTGGAAAGTTGAATGTAGGTTCACTGTTAGTCCAACACCTAGCATAGCTGATGATGATTATAACTTCTACTTTGATGCCATATTATTGTTGTTATTATATACATCAAAGAAATTGGAACTGTATATATATTTTATACCAAAGAATGATATTGTTTGTACAAGTCTTAGCTGTCAAAATCTTGCCCCTTTGGAAAGGCACTATGGATGACTTATAGGAACAATCATTGTTCATAAATTAAAATAGAGGTCCTATATATATATAAACCTTTTAAAGTGGGTCTATTTAACTAGGACTTTTCCAATTTCAAGTTTAATTCACTTAATCCTCTAGCTATTGCATTCTCCACCAATCATGTCAACTCAATTTTTTTTTTATATATATAAAACTTATATTTATTTTTCATAAGAAGTTTAAGTTAATTAAAAGTAATATGAACTTTATATTGAGGTATAATTCTCTCTATACAATTCTAACTTATTTTGGATAAAATTTTCATGGTAATATATATTGCTGGATTTTGCATCTAAAAGTCTCAATTATATCCTATTTTAGAAATTATTTTTCTAACGAGTGAATTAATATTAGTTAAAAAATAATAATTTAAATAAAATTAAATAAATTAATTAAAAAAAATTAAATGAGTAAAAATTGAGATTTTAATTTATTATTTAATAATATGGTGATAATTGTAATTATATATAATTTTATTTTTTTCCTCATTCAATTTACTTTTAAATTAATTTAATTATTTTTAACTGAAATATCCGTTTTACAACATGTGTTTTTTGGGATATTTATTAAAAAAATTATTTTAGAAATATAAAAAAATATATTTAGTCAACACTTGAGTGGCTTAGTTGAGAGTTTTTTGTAACTTGTAAGAAAAATTGGCTAATAAAGACTTGTAATAAAATTGATGCAATTGTAACTGTTGATCAGTCTTCTTACGACGAAAATAATATAGGAGACATAAATTCACATGATGTCTTCTCAAGGAAAAGTAAAATACTTTATTTCACTGCTTGTATTGTACTAATTAATTCATACCAAATCATGAAAATAAATGTATAAAAAAAATTAACGATTTTTTTAATTAATATTTTAAAAATATTTATTAAGGACTATTATTTTAAATAAAATATAATTAAAAAATAATTATTTAAAAAATATAAATTAATTAATATATAAAATAAGTTGGATAAAAAAAATATTAATAAAGCTGTATCTCATTAATAAGTCATAATCCCTACATTTCACTGATTTATTTTATTTTTAAATTTATTTATTTAATATTATTTAAATTTTTAAATATTGTTAAAAAAATAATAAATAAAAAAATAAAAAAAAAATTATATTTTCTTGATCATTGATTATTGGAGAAAAGATTTGTTTACACTAAATGTATTCAAAAAATATAAAATAAAAAAAAGATATTGATTTTTTTTTACTGGATAAAAAAATAAAAAAAATAATATTAATTAAAATATTTATGATCTACCGATTGGATGAGTTAAATGTATGCAGTATTTTCCTTATTGTTCTTCAGGATCATATTCTCAATTGTTCAATAACCACGTGACAGACACAAACTTAGAAACAAATATATTACTAACACGTATACAAATTAATAAGTGGAAAAAGACATTATAATTCATCGATCAATAGTTCAATATACAGTAAATAGTTAAATACATCTCCCCCATACCAATACCAGTAACCCAAAAAACTAGATGATTAGTGAATAATTAGTGATTACTACTCTATTCCTTACCCTTTTCTTTGCATTACTTGCTAGTGGTAGTTGCTGAGGCAATATCATGGATCACACCCAAGTCCACTTCTCGTGCCTTCTTCCCTTTATAAAACCATCACATGTTCTGTTATTGCATGTGATCTCTTCCCCCTCTTCAATTCTCTCTTCGCCTCTTTGTCTTCCCTGCTTCATTTCTCTTTAACTTTTTCGATCTTGAACCTTAATCAATTTCATTTCTTTTGTTTTCTTGTATAATAATCTTCCGATGATGCCTCCAGAGCAAGAAAGTTCTGTTACTGCTACTGCTCCGGCTAACTGCAGCACAATCATGCTTACTAACTGGACAGAAACTGTTTCTTCTGTTCATGCTGAGCCGACATCTGTTTCATCTATTAACACAAACTCATGTTTGCAAGATCGAATTCAAGATCAACAAGAACGTCCATCACAATCAAGATTCCCGATTTTACGTGAATCTTTGCGTCCTGTAACTCTCAAGGTAGACATTTAATATTAACATTAATATTTGTTTGGATCAAACAATATCCATTTCCTTATTTGTTTGTATTTCATATTAATGCAGTTTGATGATGTTGGATATAGTATTAATTTATCAAGGAAACGAAGTTGTTGGTATCCAAATAACGAACCAAAGTCTACAAAAACTGTACTTAATGGGGTTAGCGGCATAGTTCGTCCTGGTGAACTATTGGCAATGCTAGGCCCATCAGGAAGCGGCAAGACTACACTTTTAACAGCTCTGGCCGGTAGACTTCCTGGAAAAGTCTCCGGTACCATAACTTACAATAATCTTCCTTTTTCTAGCTCTATAAAGCGCAAAACTGGGTTTGTAACACAAGATGATGTCTTATATCCTCATCTGACAGTGATAGAGACATTAACATATGCTGCTTTGTTAAGGCTACCAAAAAAGCTGACTAGAGAAGAGAAAATTCAACAAGCTGAGATGGTTATGGCGGAGCTTGGATTAACCAGGTGTAGGAATAGTATAGTTGGTGGGCCCTTACTTCGGGGTGTATCGGGTGGGGAACGAAAACGGGTCAGTATCGGGCAAGAAATGTTGGTAAACCCGAGTTTGTTGTTGCTTGATGAACCCACTTCTGGGCTTGATTCAACCACCGCTCAACGTATTGTTGCCACCTTGAAAGGACTAGCACGCGGTGGTCGGACTGTCATAACCACCATTCATCAGCCTTCTAGTAGGCTTTATCGGTTGTTTGATAAGGTGGTGGTTTTGTCTGATGGATGCCCCATTTACAGCGGGCATGCTGATCGGGTCATGGAGTATTTCGGATCTATAGGTTACGTACCCGGATTTAATTTCATGAATCCTGCTGATTTTCTGCTTGACCTTGCTAATGGTATGTTTTATTAATTTTTCATCTTGATACATATTTTTATTTACTCATTTATTATTTTTTAGCCTTTTTTTTTCTTATTTGAACATATAATATAATGATTGAATGTTTGTTTTATGCTACTAATTCTTTTCAATATAAAAATTTTTATTTTTTCCGCTTATTTATATATCTTTAGTCCGTCGGTAAAAGAAGAAAAAAAAAATTCCATTAGAGATTAACTGAAAGAAGTAACTGTTGGATGTAAAGTGAAGTGTATCATAAAAACCATGGGATATGACAGAGACTAAATGTAGCAACAATATAGTTATTGAAATGAGCTGTCTGTCTAGGTTTGTGTTTTTTCATCTAAGGATAATTAATTAAAATTTAATTTGTAACAATTGTTTTTAAGTTACTCGTTACACAAATTGTTAATAGTATATATTTATAATGCTATGAAGCTCACGATTTTATTATTGTCAACCTCACAAGTAGCCGACAATTAGCCATTAAAACTTTAGAACTTTTGCTATTTATTTCACATAATAGAACTAGAAAATGAGCTGCCATTACCCATTACAAACTTATATTTTTTTCTCAAAATTAATTTGATAATGATGGTTGAACTATCACTATCCTCCTGCTGCTAGTTGTCATTGAAAAAATATACTAATGGCATCGAAATATTTGCAAAATTATAAGACTGTGAATTTAAATTTTTAAATATTATTGAAAATAGACAAATGTTAAGAGATAATTCATTTTCAAAATAAGTTTATAAAGATATGGATATAACTTTTCAACTTTGAATGGCCTATAACAAGTCAAAAAGAGGTCTATTGAGCTTAATCTAATGATGGTTCAGATATTTTCTCTGATTTATAAATCTTTATCTTTTTCTGCAATCTTCTCTTTTCTTTCTTTATTTCTTTTTATTGAAAATGATAATCATTCTTTTTTTTTTTCTTTTTTTTTAACTCCTCTTGCCCCACTTAACATTCTATAATGGTGATTGTTTCTTGATAATCTTAAATTTATTTTTACGTCTCTCATAGTTATTATTAGACAATAAATTTCACCATTTTCTTTAATTCAATAGTACTTTTTGAGATGCAGGTATAGTTCCTGACACTAAACAAGATGATCAGTTAGAGGCTCATAGCAAATTAGAGCAACTTGATGATCAAAATTCAACAAAACAATCTTTGATATCATCTTACAAGAAGAACTTATATCCTGCATTGAAAGCCGAAATTCATCAAAATTTTCAAGATTCTTCATCAGGAACTTCATCAATTAAAAAAAGTATGCAAATTTATAAACCTTTCCCCTCTTAATTTAATACTCCTCTAATTTTTGACCAGAATCTGTAATAAATTAGCTAATCATCTGCTATTGGGTTTTGCAGATTCAGAGGATCAATGGACAACCACCTGGTGGCAGCAATTCAAGGTCTTGCTAAGAAGGGGTTTGCAAGAAAGAAAACATGAATCATATTCAGGGTTAAGGATTTTCCAAGTGATGTCAGTTTCAATTCTTTCAGGGCTTTTGTGGTGGCATTCCGATACTTCACACATACAAGATCAGGTAATCTTTTACGCTGCTTAACTCTGCTGTTCTGTTTTTCAAGCTTTCCATTACTAAAGTGATCTTCAGAACTATGAATTATGAATTTGAACATCAGTCTGAGCATACCTAAAATATTTTTTTGGAACAGGTGGGTCTTCTTTTCTTTTTCTCAATCTTCTGGGGATTTTTTCCTCTGTTCAATGCTATATTCACATTCCCACAAGAGCGACCAATGCTTATAAAAGAACGTTCTTCAGGAATGTATCGCCTATCCTCTTACTACTTTGCTCGAATAGCTGGTGACTTGCCAATGGAGCTGATTCTTCCAACAATTTTTGTGACTGTCACATACTGGATGGGAGGCCTGAAGCCTTCTCTGATAACATTTATATTAACCCTCTTTATAACCCTGTTCAATGTGCTAGTATCACAAGGACTAGGACTAGCGCTGGGCGCGATTTTAATGGAAGTTAAACAGGCAACAACTTTAGCTTCTGTGACAATGCTAGTTTTCTTACTAGCTGGTGGATACTATATTCAGCATATCCCACAATTTATAGCTTGGTTAAAGTATATTTCTTTTAGTCACTATTGTTACAAGCTTCTTGTAGGAGTACAATATTCAGCAAATGAAGTTTATGAGTGTGGATTGGGTATTCATTGCAGGGTAATGGATTTTCCTGCAATTAAGTATCTGGGTATTGATAATAAATTGGGGGACGTGGCTGCTCTGTCAATAATGTTGGTGGGATATAGGATTCTAGCTTATGTTGCTCTAAGAATTGGGCAACCTCACTGAAACTGACATTATGATATGATAAATTGTTAAGCAATTGAAGTTCAGTGATTATAGTGACTATTAATTAATTATAAGGAAACTGTTTTTCCAATTAGGGAATATATGATATGATGTTCAACTCTTCATGTGGGGAAGAAATCTTGAAGGGTAGCTAGCTAGCTAGTTTGCATAAATGTAAATTGGATTTCTGATCATTGTCACATTTGTTGTCCAATTGTATTAAAACTTGTAATCAGATAGTGGATTAATTATGATTTATAAGAATTTCTCTTTTATAATAGTAGGTTGGTGCAATTGTATCCAAAAGTTATGTTAAATTCTATATATATGCAGATTATTTATGATGGGAAATCATATTAATTATGGATTAGACTTAACTAAGAATTTTCCATTAACTATATTATGACTATAGTAAATTCATTTTTTCAGTTTAATTAAAAATATATAACACTATGATATGAAAGAAAATTGCAAAAATCCTTGTCATGTTAAGCTCATAGCCTTAGGCTTGTACTTTATTTATGAAAAATATATACCCAATGACAATATCAATGAGTTACACTTATACATACAAAAAAAAAATCACAATTACAATTACAATTACAAAAGAACGCAATATAAATAATACATTAATAAGTATATATTTCTTTGGCAATAAACTCACGGCATTCTCTCTCTCGCTCTAAAAAAAAACTATAACAATATGCACATATATTTGAACAAAATTTTCATCATGCATAAAAGAAATTATTTTGCAACACAATACAAATGTTGATTCCAAGCATGAAAGTGGCCATTTGTATGATATCTGACTATATAACTAAATAAACAATTACAAGTAAATGCTACTAAAGTTTTTAACATATTTGAGATATTGGTGAAAATAATATCAAATATAATATTCATAAAAATAAAATCATTAAATTCAAATTAGCTTGGCTAGTTAGAACCAACAATAATAGAATAGGAGCATTTCTTTATTTATAGTCATTTTTTTTAGTAAAAATTTATAAAATAATATTAGATAAATTAATAATTTTTATTATATAATAATTTTTTATAATCTTAATTTGAATTAATAGATTAAATTAATACTTAATTAATTAATAAAATTTATACATTTCGATATTTATTTATGGAGATTTCACAGTATTTCTCCTTTTCCTTCCCTGTCAGCGAGTGAATGTGTAAGCTAGTTGAAATAAAGGACATAATTAATGGTTTAATTTCCATTTTTGCTATTCATTTATAACTACAAGACACACCTGCAGTCGGCCCACACAAACTGAAGTGCCTTTGGCCCACTGGGTTTAGCTATTTCGGGCTTTGCACTTCAAAATTCATAAACTGCTTTATTTCGGCTTTAGCTATTTTCGGACTATGCCCTTCAAAATTCATAAACTGCTTCATTTCGGCTTTAGATTATCATTTTGGTAATACTAACACAACTTAATCCTAGAACTAAAACTAATATATAAATTATATACTTTTATCCTTTTTCGTTTATAATAATTTGTTTTTATAAAATTACGTAATATATATATATATATAGAAAAATTTTTATAAATTAATATCATTAAAATTCATAAATCTTATTAATTAATTAAATATTAATTTAACTTATTAATATAAATTAAAATTAAAAAAAAATTATTACATAATAAAAATTATTAATTTATCAAATATTAATTTATATAAATTTTACTGTATATAACGACTTGAATCATAAATGATCGCTGTGTATAAAATCCAAATCTCGGAACATTCCACAATTTAGAATTTTTTATCAAGTTAATTTAGCTATAATATTAACTAATAATAAAGAAATTTTTATTAAATACATGAATTCATTTCAAATAAATTTATAAGAACCCATAACGTTCCCATATTCAACAATTCAATCATTGGAAACATTAATTATAGACAAAATATTCATCAATTAACTACAAGAATATAAACATAACCAATGTAAACATTTTCCAGAGCCAAACGAACTGAAAATCAAGAACAAAAGTGAAAAGTGAAGGTTTCAACTTACCAAATTTGAAAACATGTCGGAAAGTCAAAACATAACTGCTAGACCACAAGCTACCATCGGAGCCCCCGATGGCATTCTTTGGGTAACAAAGGAGGCGATCTCTGATTGATTGTTCAACCGATCAGAATTATTCCTACAAATTATTATTATTTTAAATATGCAAGTTATATAAAATATATTTATTAAAGAAATGAAATAACAAAAAATTTCCCTTTCAAATAACCATTTTCATAAAATATTTGTATACATATTTATTCATCACTTTCGAATATATATACATACATTTCTCCTAAATTATAATAATAAAAAATCTAAAATAAATATTATACATAAATATTTCCGGTATCATATATGTATCAATTTTAATGTAAATAAATAATATATTTTCTTATAAAATAAAATTTTAAAATTTATAAAATTTCAGCATGTTTATTAAAATTTAAAAATAATATCATCAAATTATATATATATAGTTCCAATAGATAATATGAATACTTCTTGAATTTTTATTTAAATATTATTTAATAAATTTGCTAATTGGTATTTATTTATAATTTATTTATATTTTATTTATTTTATTTTAATATATTTTTATTTATCATAATTTTTAATAGATAATAATAATAATAATAATATATTTTATATAATATTTATTATTTATTCAACACTGATTAAATATTTAATCCGTAATTTTTGTTCCTTTATAAATTCAAAGACCGGAAAATTTAATTTAATTTAATTGCAATTCAATTCATTATCCTGATTATGAATGAAGTGGATTGTATAGTTTTCTAGTTGGGCTTGGGCTTTGCTGTTATAACTGATAGGAATGAGTCCAATAGATTTGATAATATTATGTTCTATTAACTTACTGATTCACGGTACTGTTTAGGGCTCTAACTAAATTAAACTAATTTAATACAATTCAAATAAAAAAATTGTAGTTTTAATATTAGTATGATTTAAATTATTTTTAAAAAAATAGTTAAATCAAACTAAATTATTTTTAAGAAAAGGTTAAATTAACTTTTTTTTTATTTAATTATAATTTGAATATATAAACTCAACTCAACTAATTTCAAATTAATTGGCTATATAAATTATTCTTTTCCACTCAAAACGCTCATAAGTTGAGTCCACAAAAAAAATTAGAGTAATAAAATCATTTTTAATTAAATTGAACCAAGTAAAACTGAAATATATTTAAATTATATATTTTGAATTATAAGTATCTATTTTTTATTTTATAGACACCTTTTTTATTATACTAATTATAGAGATTTTTTTTTTATCCTTTTAAGTTGGTTTTCATCACATAATATAAAATTTTCATTTATATAAAATATAATTACTTTTATTTTGATCTTTCATATATATGAATTTGAGATAAAATTTCACGTTATAAAAATATTTTAATTTATATAATATTAATTTTTATTTTTATAATATTTTTATCTTGTTCAAAATATCAAACCGATTATTCAATCTAAATTTTAATATTATTAATTTAGATAATTTTAATCTTACTTAATATGAATTTAGTTTAAACTATTTACAAGCAGATATAATTAATTTAGTTAAAAATATTTATTTTAAACCGATTAAACTAAATCATTAAGACCACAAATGATATGGGTTTGGATAGTTTCCTATTACTAGCTAGAAACATATTTATAGCAGTTGTATAATTTGGGTCTTTAAAATCAAAATGAATGGTTGATATTTATTCAAAAAATTAAAATAAAAAATTCAAGAAATAATTATTTTTCTCTTTTCTATGTATTTTTATCTATTTATATTTATATATTGAAAATTCTTAAAAGCAAGCAATAAAGATTCTCCAATGTCTAATTACATTAATACTCATATCTATTTATAATATATATAATAATATAAAGTATATAAAATGACTAAATTGTATAAAAAATATGCTCTTACAGTATGTATGATGGTCCCTCATCCCATGGCCAGTTTCTTTCAATTGAGGATCTAGCATTTTTCTTGATGATGTGGTCCATTACCTTTAATTCCATAGTGATTCAGATTATTCTACACGATAGAAATTCTAAACGAGTTGCAATTTTTGGCAAGAAAATTACCCTAATTGCATTTTTTCCAAATTTCTTTGCCACTTTCTTAATTAGATTCGTTTTAATGTTTGAAATTTGAACTTACAATCTCAAATTTTAGAAATGAGTATAATATCACACGTCAAAACTCTTGTTTGTGAGTTTTCTTTAACCTTTCATTGATTCACTAGGATAATTTTTGTGCACGAATTAAGATTTATCACTTTAATTATGTCAAAAACTTCTAATTAAAAAAAAAAATTATGATGAGGAGTGTTTGATTATCATAAAATTCTAACTAATTAGGAGGAAAAAATAATTAACCCATTTGCCAACTAAATTAATTTTTAAAATTATATTAATTAATTAATATTTTTTTCATCATATAATATACGTCATAATTTTCATTTTAATATATTTCAATTTAATTATCATATTTCTTAATTTAAATTACTTTTTATTTTTAATTTGACAATTATACTCTTATTAAAATGTATTGAAAAATGTAAAAAATTAATTAAAAGATATAGAATATGAGATTATTAAAAAGATAAAAGGAAATTAAAGTATTTAATGAATTAAAATAATAAATAAATTAGAAATATTAAAATATATTATTTTTTTTTAAAAAAATAATTTGGAGTTGGGATTTTCAAAAATTTTCCTAGTTATTAATTATTCATAAATTTATTAAATTTTATTTTTTAGCAATAGAGAGATGAAAATATTAAAATTTGTTTCTAAAATAACCTCACTTTACCGTTATGTTTAAACTCAATTATCAACTTACAAAATGTATTACAATTAATTATTAAAAATCTAAAAAAAAAGGCTTGCGTATGCATTGATAACAACTTCTACCGAATCCAATAATGTCATTTGAAATATATGCCACGGCATCAGAATATATGTTATATCCTATTCCCAAGTTAAAGGATGAAGGCCCACCATCCAATATCTCAATCTCTTTCACCCATTTGATGTAATTTCTGATTCCAAACCCATGTTGTCAGATTAATTTTCTAATCCAACCCAAACCCATCTATAAATATGGGTTTTATCTATGAAGCCTATGCAAATTGAGGCGAGCTGCTACCTATACCCAGTTTGTAAAAAGCTCTGTTTTTGGTTCATAAAACAAAGAGTTAATGGCATCAATCAAGGCTGAGAAACCTGCTGCTAGTGCTCAACCCCCACAAAAGAAAGAGCCCGCCAAATCTAGTACTGCACCTAAAGCTCCGGCCTCCCAGCCGGCCCCTAAAAAGGCCGAGCAGAAGCACCGGGAGCCTAAGAAGAAGGTATATAATTGCTATATATATATGCTTCATTAATGCTTTCTACATGGGTAATTTGCAATAATAATCACTAAACTGTAAACTAAATTTTATTATCGTTACGAAAAATTAATTTATTATAATTAAATAACTCAAAATTACCTTTTTTTTTTCCTAATCAAGTTCATTTTGGCGATCATATTAATAATTATCAGTGATCTAACGATTGACTTAATTTTTGATGATTTATAATCACCAGGTACTAGGAATCAAGTCAGCAACAAAATGAGAAGTATGTGAAGAAACCATGAATTAAATTGTTAATTCATGGTGATTATTCATATTTATATGTATCCATATTAATGTACAAGTTTGCTTGCTTGCTACTTATAACCATGTCTCTCTCTTTTTAGGCTTCGCCTAATAAATAAATTACATATTTAAGATTAGAAAGGATTTACTTTCTTCTTGCTTGCATGGTTATATTTTAGTTGATGAAAGGCTTCGGAAAATAAAAAAGGAACTTCTTTGAATGGGAGTGTCTACTTTTTTTCATACATCCACAAAGGACTTGGTTGAAATGAAACACATGGAAGACACTATTACATTCATGAAAAATAAATAAATTACATAATTAATAATAAATAAAATATAAAATTTTACAAATCATAAATCATATTCTAGAATCCAACTCTAAAAAATGATAAGTAGAAAAATAATAATATTAACAAAATAATTAACTTCGCATAACAATGATACTATACTATACTCGATTACTATATTTTATCATAATTTAATTGTTATTTTTAAATAAATCCGATCACTCAATTACAAATATTGAATCTATCATTTCTATTGAAATTTTCAACATCAATCCTATATATAAATAATAATAACTTCAAAATTGGAGAATAAATGCTTCCATAAAAAAAGAACAAACTACTCTCATTAGAGAAGAAAAAAAAAATACTAACAAAATATTATAAATATGAAAAGAGATTTTATTGAAACAGATAAAAACTAAGGAAAAAGTAAAATAACAAGGTTATCCAAAGCTAAAAAAAAAGGGAAAAAAATTTCGAGAGAGAAAAAGAGAAGAGACAATTAGAATTTTTTAGTAATTACAAATTTTTATTTTAAAGGAAGATATTAATTACCAATATTAAGCTTTGATTTTGTGGGATTGGAATTAAAATATTGCCATTCAATTTTGCATTTATCGCATTAGGATGGTTTTTTAAAGTATGAGATTCAAAATTTAAGCCCAAATAGGAATCTAACTAAAAGAATGAGAAAATTTGTATAATCACAATGCAAAATATACTAATTTGATGGGAAAAGTTGCAACAGGAATAAAGGAATAACTTTTTTTTAGAATCCATTTGATATGGTTGTTGTTTTAGTTTTTATTTCTCACATGAAAAAGAAAAAAATATTATTTTTGTTATTTGGTATTTTAATACAAAAAATAAATTGTCAAGGGGCTAGAGGGCAATAGTTGTATCTGAGAAGGGCTACCTTCTTTAAGCTCCACTTGCTGTTTTTCATTTTGATAGGAGTGCTTACTACTCGCTTGCTGCCTACTAAATGAGTCTTCACTGCCCGCTCGATCCTATCTTTAATCTTGAGTAAAGTGAAGTCAATTATTGAAGTGCATAGCCCAATCTCTTTGTTTGAAGCTTTTCTAGAATTATATTTGTTGAAGCTTTGCTTCCTCTAATTCCAAAACAATAGACTTGCAACAATAACATAGGAAAAAGCTTATGCGGTATAGGGAGTTCAGAAAGAATTTGATCGTAGATAGAGACTGAAACTGGGGCTAGGGGCGGATGTAGTCAAGTGAATCAAGATAGTGGATTGTGAATCCACGCATGTGCAGGTTCAATCCTTGTTGTTCGCCCATCAATAAATGGACCATTTGTTATGGAGACACAAGATGACAAACCTAGAAAGCATTTTTTCTGCAATTCATCTCTTGACTTCCAAACACATCCAAGCAATTGGTATCCGGTTGAAAGCATAAATTTGCATCCCCTACCTGCTAAAAGTACAAATGGAATGGCTGATCATTTCGTTTATGCAGAGCCTTGCACTTTTCAGCTCATAATGAATGAAATGAATTCTTAATAAATAGCTCTCTATTTTACTAAATTCGCTATCTCTCGTTTTAGATTTTAATAATAATTTTAAAATTAATTTTTGATAAAGTCGCGTCAGCAATTATATTTTTAATCATGTCATTATATTTTTATAGATCTCAATTATATTAAGTTAATTTTAATTAATTGGTTTATATATAATAAATTAGGCATATATATATATATATATATTAAAAATTATCAAAAGATAATATTTAAATTTAATTAAATAATAATAATGATAATTTACGCATGTAAAAATATTTTTAAAAATATAAATAAACATTCATGCAAATTACGAGCTCACGATTAATTCAATTAAATCTAATGTTAATATGTATGGAAAATTTTAAAAATTAGTTTAGATCGATTGATTGGACAATTAAATTAAAATCATGAAAAAAAAAAATTCGGTCTAGCTTCGGTTTTATTCTTTAATTTATTTTTTACTTTAAAAATGAGTAGAAAATTAATTTAAGTGTTTAATTAAAAACCAAAATAAATGGACTGATTAATCGAAGTTTTAGACTTTTTTTTTCCCTCAACCCTAATTGAATGTTTTCACAACCAAAGTGTTTAAAGTAATCCAAAAATAATTGAATTTCCAATAAAAATGCAAAAAAATAAAAATTATTTATTAAAAGAAACTTTCAAAACATATTTACTTAAATTATTAGAAATAGGTTTGGCTATCAGCTAGTTACTAGCAAATTATGGCAAAATGGATGTGCTAAGGCTATGGTGAGTTTGATCATTACTTAATAGTGATAGGAAGATCCATGGGTAAAGAGTCCAATGGGTGACTTGCAAGTGAAAGGCCTATTAACGAATAAAGAATTCAGTGGATGACTATCAAGACACCTAACTGATGAACGGAAATTGGATCTTTTTCCACATTAGTATCAAATAGGGAAGAATCGAGAATGATTTTATTGGAATAGTCAATTTTAAAACATTTATGAAAAATTATAATTATTTTCATCTTAAAAATAAAATAAAATAAAATTCATTACAATAATTTTTTCACTTGATTTATTATAAAATTAAAATTAAAATATCAAAATATTAAAACAGATAAATTATTATTATTATTATTATTATTATTATTATTATATATATATTTCAATTATTTAATTTTATATGCATTAATGTGTAATAAACATCATTTGTTAATTTTGTTATTTTTATTAAATAAAAAATCTTAAAATTTTTTATCCATACTTTTTAAAAGGTTAATAATATTATAATTCATACAAAAGATTTACTATATTTATATTTTTATATAACCTGAAAATAATATTAAATTTAAAATTCAATTATATTTTGTTAAACATGAAAAATTTAGAATATAACATTTAAATTTATTTTGTATTTTGTATGGCTTAATCTAATATTTCGATAAATTAATTTTTTGGAGATTAATTTTATGTTTTTAACTCTACAAATGTATATTGAAAACATGAAAAACAATAGTTGGGGGAGGCAATTTCATACTTTTACCCTACATACACATATATAAAATAAAAAATCTTGATTGGATTCATTGCATATTAACACTATAAAACTCAAAAGACTCTGAGACCCATTGAGCCCATGAATTAATTTTAGAAAAATTACATAAATATATGATTTTTTTTTTTTACTGTTTTTTCTTTCAATTTTATTATTTTTTGGTATATATATATTTGATATATTTGGTATATGTTATATTTTTTTAAAAAAATATTTTTAGATATGTATTATTTTTGAAAAAATATTTTGATAATTTTTTTTCTTTTTTTAACATTTTTATAAAAATCCAATTAATTTAGGCTTAAAAATTAATGTCTATGTAACGGTCAACTTCTTCTATTTGGTTGAAACAAAATCAAATATTAAAAAATTGAGTTAATTAAATTTAAAATTTAAAAAATTGAATCAAATTATTTTTAATAAAACCAAATCAAATTAATTTTTAACAGAATAATCAAATTGAACCGATATATTTTAATTTAATAATTCTATTTATTCTTTTTTAGTAATACATATTTTAGTCGGTTTAATTATTTCAAAGTTTTTAATATAAATCAAACTGAATCAAATACATCAAAATTTATAAAAATTTAAATCAAACTTAATTTATTTTAGAATTAACATAATCAAATAGATCGAATTAAAAATAATTTAATTTGATTTTAGTTATTTTTCCTTTTTTTCTCACCCCAGTGTCTATGCTATTGGACTATCTTATTGTTATTAAGGACAAAATCACCCCAGTGTCTATGCTATTGGACTATCTTATTGTTATTAAGGACAAAATCAGATGATAGTCAACATATTTATGTAAAATTTATTAGGATTGTAAGTCAAGCAATATGTAATTGCTTGAAGCATTACACTGTAGGTATCCAATTTGGAATATCTAGCATGCTGCTCCTAACTAACATATATATAGCTAACTAGTATATATATAGATTTACACTAGGGTTAAACTAGTTAATGGGCTCTTATCCATTAAGCCCACTACAAAAGTTCATTATCTATTAAAACTTATATTAGAACATATATTAGAGTTATTTAATATATCCAACAATCTCCTATTATGTTCTACATATAACACTTTTCAATAGATAAATAATATAATGTTCAAACAAAATATTGAATCATTATATCATAAAAAGATTTATTACTCAAAATATGAATTTTTTAAGCACACTATCAATTTTAAAAATAAACTAAATTGATGCAAATAAATTAAATATATTTGAATAATAAGTATACCAATATAGAATTTTAGAATTTAACTAAACTCAATTAAAGTAGACATTTTTACTTGCAAGTGAACTATTTATTCAACTGAAAGAAAATATAATAGTCCCTCACAGTCCAGAGCTATAGATGAATTATTCATCAAGTAGATCATCCTCATTAGAAGTCCAGTTCAGTTCTGCTCCTTTATTTTCGTCATTTCCTATAAGTTACCAAATTTAATTTCATATAAATTCAATCATTTGTATAATTTTTTAAAGTGTCTAGTTCATCCAAAAAAACTTAGCACAATACCACAATGACTGAAAATAATGATATATTAATGTCAATTAAGCATCAATACCAATAATACATTAATGTCAATAATAATATATATCAATGTCAAAACCAATAAGCATCAAAGTCAAGTTTTTTTATAAAAACAAGGCCTAAACAGTTTCTTTTCCAAAATAACCATTTCATGTTTTTATGTGGAATGTTACAGCTATCAAGTTCAAATCTAGTTAAACTGTATCATCAAGTATGAAATGATACAATCGTTCAGGATATAACATCCAAATGAAGATAAATTATCTCATCAAATGTGAAATGAGACAATCCACCCAAAAAGATATATCATCAAATGTGGAATGATATATTAACAACTGTAAGTATCAAAACATTATCAAGTGCTTATCTTAATCACCAAAGGGATTTGAAAATTCAAAACAACACAGGTGTAGGTTAATGCCTGTCTCATATAGCTATTAACCCCATTTCCCCACAATTTTGAATATTCGATCTTTGTTCAAACCTTTTGTGAGTGCATCTGCAACATTATTCTTCGATCGCACATCAACCAAAGTGATAATATCTTATTTTATAAAATAATTCAGCGTTACATATTTCATCCTAATATGCCTCCTCTTACCATTAAAGAGTGAGTTTTTCACTATTGAAACTGTAGCTTGATTATCACAGAACAAACTTAAAGAATTAATCTTTAGACAAGTTAATGGAATATCCAAGATCAGATCTCTTATCCATTCTGCTTCTCCTCCTGCCAAAACTAGAGCTGATAGTTCTGATTCCATAGAAGACAAAACAATATAAGTCTGTCTTTTGGATTTCTATGCCACAGCTGCTTCACCCAATTTAAAAACATAACCACTAGTAAATTTACTGTCTCCAAATTCTGAGCACCATGATGCATCAGAAAACCTTCCAAGATAGGAGGATGACCATTATAGCATATATCATAATTTAAAGTACCTTTAAGATATCTCATTAACCTCATTAAGGTATTCTAATGCTCTTGACTAGGATTACTAGTGAAACGACTCAGCATGCCAACTGTAAAGGCTATGTCTGGTATTGTGCAAGTCATTGCATACATGAGACTACCAATCAGTTTGAAATAATCCAACTGATTCACACTAGCTCCTTAATTAGGGCTTAGTCTTTTAGTAGGGTCATATGATGTCTCGGCCACTTTGCACTCACTGTATCCTCATTTAGAAAGTTGTTTATCAATATAATGAATTTGACTAAGGGTGATACCTTATTCTCGAAAACTTACTTGCATTACAAGAATGGTGTTTACCCTCAGCTCGCCTGTTCCATAGACCAAGAAGGGTGGCATTAAAGATTTTGAAAGTTTTCTAATTTTGATTTCAAGCATTTAAGATTGTTAGGGTTGTAAGTCAAGCAATATGCGATTGCTTGAAGCATTACACTCTATGTATCTAATTTGGAATACCTAACATGCTACCCCTAGCTAGTACATATATAGATTTGCATTAGGATTAAACCAGTTAATATGCTCTTACCCATTAGGTTTACTACAAAGGTTCATTATCTATTAGGACTTATATTAGAACATATATTGGGGTTATTTAATATACCCAACAAAATCTAAGTGCTTTCAACATCTAACTAGTAGCGAATGAATATATTTTCATGTTTTATTCTTTTCTTATTTACTATTACATTATGTGCAGATTTAATTAATAAATACATAATAGCAACAAACAAAAAAAAATATATTTTTTTTACATATATATATATATATATATATATATATTGAATAAAAATGTGTGCAAAATATACTTCTCATGGTACAATGTGAACAATTATAATTAATCCGCACGTTGCACAAGCTCACTCCTGGCCATAGAAATGGCTGGTAAAGGCATTAACCATGTGCAACTTTCTTTTGTTTACAAGACAGTGTCAAATTAAAATTCGAAATTAAGGCTTAGGACAAAAATCAATATGCCTCAAATTGATATGAGGCCAATAATATTAGGGATTGATGCTGAGATTAAAAAGAAAAAAGCATCTAATCCCATATCGGCCAAATGATTTATTCCATTATCTTCAGCTTCCACTATCCTCTTGTCATCTTTAATTTTTTACCCATATGATTTTGATTCCTCTGTCACACTATAAATATATACAGACTTTGTTCACAATGGAGTATAGCAGAAACCAAAGGTTAATTATTAAGATAAAAACTAATTAACCCATTTCCCCTTTTGAACCAATGGCATCATCAAAGGCTGAGAAATCTGTTGGCACTCAACTTTTTGGACAGGGCAAGAAAGAAGCTCCTGCCAAGGCTAGTGATGGTGCCTCCAAATCTTCAGGTTCTAAATCAGCTGCAACCAAGAAGGTTGCACCAAAGGAGTCCAAGAAGAAGGTAACCAATAACTAGTCAATCAACCACTCTTGATTAATTTGTTTTCGGTAAAATAATGAGCATATTCATAAACAAAATTTTATGAATAGATTATTAATTTCTGTGATTGATCTATATATCTGTTGATAGAGTATTAATTTTTTTGCAGGGAAAAGGTGGAAAATCAGGGAAGAACTAACAACAAAAGCTTGCACATGATATGTGAAAGAAATTAAGCAGTTAAATTGAAGACAAGAATTATTAATTAATTGTTAATGCTCTTGTATTTCAGTTTTTGTTTCAGTCAAAATATGTGACCATGATCTTTGGTTAATGTCAGTCAGCTTCTTAGACATGCACTAATGAAATAAAATTTGGTATTTGAAACCCATGGCCATTTGCATGTTGGAATTTTCTTACTAATTCACAAATTGATATAAATATATTTGCGGTTGCAGACATGTTAGGCAATTAATGGATCCTCTTCTTTCTCTTTTCTTCTTTTTCCCATGAAAAAGAAAATTATAAATTAAAATTTTCAACTCTTAAATTACAAGACAAATACTCAACTATCAATCAGATAAACTTGAAGAATTTGACCTTAAATCTCTAATTTACAAGGTATAATTAGTTGAACTTGAAGATTTTCAATTTTTTCTAAAACAATCATTAGAAAAAAAAAAACATATATTGCACAAATGATAACTTGAAGGTTGTTATATAATAAAATGCTAAGGATCAACATAAATACAATCTAATTTTCGTAATATATATCAAGACATGCAAAATTGATTGAATTAAAATAACATATCAATATTGATAACACTGCAATGTTCCTTGGTATTAAGAAAAAAAGGGAAGAGCAACACAAGACATAATTTCATGATAATTGCATATACACGATTTGAATGATATAAATTCATATTCAATTTCCTATTTTCTTGCTAAAAAAAAGTTAAAAAAGGGAGGAAAAAATAAGATAAAAAATATATATAAGCATCAACTTTCCATCCAATTTGTTGATTGTTAAAACATCAAACTCGCTCCTTCACAGTTACGACCATGCGCATTTTATTTTGTTAATTACCCAAATATCTAAAATTGATTACACTTTATTTTTCTAGCTCAACTCTTTATAGATTGTTTGATCATTGATCATGTTTGTTTATTCTATCTATCTATCTATCTATATATATATATAGCAAGGTCCAATCTTGCTAATGGTGGAACCAAAATGAGCTAGCTTTATTGTTATATTAACCTCCTAAGAAATTTTGACTAGATATATATAACCAAACTTATAATGCATAGAAAGTAAGAAAAATCTTGAACTCAAATTAAAAGCCATATATATGAATAGGTAAGTTATGTATTGTAAATAAACGCTTGCATTGATATGAAAAAAAAATAGACAGAAGAATCCGAACATGGAAATGAGAATTAAGTAAAAGAAAAATCAAAATTGACTAAATTGAAAGTGATAGCTTGCTTGCTAGCTAGCTAGGAATATATTGCTACTATAGGTAGTTGCCATCAAGTGGCAGAATCTCCTCGTCAGTTTTCCAAGGAATAATACTCCTATGAGGTATGAATCTTTGACCTTTTTCATTTTCATTTTGAATTGCTTCAACTCCCTTCTCTTGATATCATATAGGTATATGTAATGACGCTCTTTATCATGCTTGAACATTACCACTTCAACATTTCACAAAATAGCAACTGCAGTTAATTTTGCTATGTTGATTTTTAAATCACCTAATCCCAATAAATTAGTGTATTGTATCAATTCAGCAACAACAGTATGCTTCTTGACCCACAATTGCTTGTGAAAATTTTCTAAGATCCAAACATCAATCTGATCAACACCAGCACAAGAAACATTATTATAGATACAAGAAAGCTTCCCTCCCATCTCTAGCAATGAATATTTACACTTCATTATTTTACTGCCCTGCATTGGTAGGTGTTTTGCTAGATTTTTTATAATTCAAATCCATGGAAATGATATATTCACCTGACTCTACATACCAACGCATAAATCGACCAGTTATAGTAACAGGATCACTCCAATAAAATGTATATATGTTATAAGGTTTCTCATCCTCATGATGAAAAGGCCGAGGAATCCTTTTCCATTCATGATTAGAGTTGCCTAATGCCATCACTTCATATCCAAAACTATTAGAATACATATGTACCACTTCACTTTGTACTTTCTGGTTAGAGAATCGAAACCAAGAGCTGAACCACAAGCATTATGAGGACAACATGATAGACAAGAAGGTAGAATTATATGAGATTTTGTTAGTAAATTGATAACATACAACCATCCTTCATCTTTAGGATCATTTAATAATAACAAACCATTAAAGCTGCAACTAATTCGTCCAATTCGAGGTCTACCACTCGCACTCGCTGTATCTTGAACAGAGATATTAACTAGAGCAAAGAGTCTTCATACATGTTATTAATTGTTGCTCGAGTAGGTTGGGCTTGATGTTTGAAATTTCAAGACAGCATAGATTTTAGACCCACTCAGTCCTGATAGGGCTTCCATAGACCCAAATTAAATTAAATTTAGGCTCAACTTGGATTATCCTTACAAGTCAATTGGTCCATTTATAACACAAGTCCTAGGCATCCAACTGAATAATTGAAAAGTTTCGGTTCAATTTAATTAATTTTGTAAAAAAATTAATTTAATTTGATTTGATTTAAAATTCAGTTTGATTTAATTTTTTAAAATTTCAATTCAATTAATTCGATTTGTTTAAATTTCAATATAATTTAAATTAAATCGACCGAATATTCATCCCTATTTACATATTTTCCTATATAAAAACACTACCTTTCAATTAATTAACTTAATTATATTCATACTATTAGATTTAAACATAAGTCTAATAGTACTACATATATAGCAATTTAATAATAAAATCAAGCTATAATTTATGTATTAATTATTATTTATCGCACTTTAATTTCTGTAATACCTCAACTTAAATTAAACTAGTTAATAAAATAATTAAATGGCTTTCACATTAGAAGCTTTTTTAAGAACATAATGTTATTTATTATTTATATGTGAAATAATTCTTTTCTATGTTCTATTTCTTACAATTATACTGAAAATTTGATAGCATTTCGTCTTAAATTTGGAGTAATCCTATTGTCAAAAGCAACATATTTCAACATATTTGATGTTAATATCTGTATATATACATAGCTGAATTTTACTCCTAGCCCTATTCCTAAAGTTTTTTTTTTTTTTTTGTTTTTTTGAGTCCTAAATTCCCATCTCTATATCATTCTATTTTAATGAAGTCATTTAACAACTCTTAATTTATATTATGAACTCTATTTCTCTCTTTTTAAATATAAAGAAGTAATTATATGTTACCATGTTAATATATCTATAACTATATTTTTATCATTATTTCCTATTTCAACAATAATAGGAACTTAAACTATCAAAATTGAATTTCATTTCCATTATAGATTAAAGGATACTTATAAAATATTTTTATACTGAAACAATATCAGAAAAGCATACATTCTCTTTCTTTTTCTTGATAAATTGGACTTCTTAAAATTGAAAATGAATACTTTATAATCCTGAATACACTCCAATATTATTCAACCAATCACTCATTAGTCAATAAACGTTTTAAAAAAAATTTAAATGAATTTATTCTACTACGTAAAATTATGAACTATTAATAGTAATTAAATATTATTAAGTAATAACTATCTATAAGGTTAATATAATAATTAACTACATAATCATATGATAAGAGTAAAAGTTAAACCGATTAAATTAAATTAAATCAATCAAACTAAATTGAAACGGATGATTTGATAACTGTTTGATTTAGTTTAATTTCAATTTAAAAAATAAAATAAATCAAAAATTTGATTTGATTTACGGTTTACACTTTATTTTTTCGATTTCAAATTGAGCCAAAATATATATATATATATATATATATATATATATATATATATATATAGACAATGTTATATATTAAGTTTTTATCTCCAATATTTTGTTGGTATTTTTTTTTAAATTTATAATAAAATAATAATAATTTATAAAATAAATATCTTTTGTTTAAAATAAAAAATAATCAAATCAAAATAAACCGAAGATAACTATGACATGCGAAATTCTATATATGGTGGATTAAGCTCATCTAAACTACTTTTTCCTTGTGTTAGAGAATTATTAAACTAATTTTTTTTTCCTTCTCTAATAATTGAGCTCCACTGCTAGCTTATCATCTCTTGTTTTTTTTTTTGGGAGGAGATTTCATCTTATATAAAATAACAATAATCGATGACTGAGCATTAAATTGTAAGAAGTAGATAGGTTTCTTATTATTTCATATAAAAAAACTTGATAGATATATAGCATCATACAAGAATTGAAATATTCAATTCCAGTCTAATTAACCCATCCACACATATATGTATTTAGTCATATCTTAAATTAAAAGCCCCAACACCAAGATTACACAATTAATCATGGTTGATTGTAGTATGGAGGGCTGACATAATAACCATTTTCTTGGTTCGCCGGCGGGCTATAATAGTTGTATCCTGAAGGCTGTCGGTTTGTACCTGCACCGCTATTAGTAATGACGGTGGTTGCGGTTGGAGGTGGCATTTGGACAGTCCCTGGAGGAGACTGATCACCATGGGCTGAGCCGGCATGTCCTGATTTGCTTGGTTGGACTCCAATTCTACTTTGTCCTTTTTCATGGTTATTTCCTCCAGTCAAATTACCTGCCGAAAACACAATTTAAGGCAAGAAATTAAATCAGATTAATCTCATTTATTCTTATATATAAAGATTATCAAATTCAACCAAGTTTTGGTTTAAAAATACTAAAATCATCTCTAAAGCTATAAGTTTTGAGTTTGAATTCTCATTTAGAGTTTAATTATATATCTATATAATATCTTAAAACAAAAAGAATGTTTTGGTAGATTTTTACCATCTACAAATTGGTAATTCAATTATAATTGCTGAATATATTTAATTCCTTTTAATTATATTATTTTATATATTATTAATAATTAATTAATATCTAATATTATTAGTTTGAGAGTAAGAGAATTAATAAGGCACTTATCAATTAAAAGTGAAATTTATTGTCTTTTTTCTTAATTTTTGATACATCAAGATAAAAATGAAATTTTTTTTTCCAAACAAATGTTTGAAAATCTAATTGTTCAAGTTTGTTATCCTCTTTATGCATTTTATTAGAAATTTTATGTTATGTATGTACTCTTTTACCTTTGGAAATCTATGAATTATATGATTTTTATATTCATTTAAAAATTTTAATTTTTGAAATTAATTCATTAAATAAAATAATTTAAGCTATATTTTAGAAATATTGGGATATCTACAATGATAAACTACTAATCATGTAATATTTAAAAATTATATATAGTGTCTATCATATTATTTGAGAAACTTATTTTATAAATACGTTTTGCTTAATAATATATATTTATAAAAATGGCCAAATATCCTTTATTCTTTTTTTCTACTTCATATATATACACGAAATTTTAAAATTATATTTTATTATAAACATAATATATAATTATAAATAAAATATTATTAAATTTATAATATAAAATAATAATTTAATATAATTTTAAGATGTCTCATTACGACTAAAAATTGGCAAATTAAAGAATGAATACTTACTATTTTGAGGAATATCCTCCAACTCTCTTGCATCCAAACCCTGTGGAATAGAGTTGATGACAATTAGGACAAAGCAGCAAATGATTAGGAAAGGAGTAGCCTTGGTCACCATTTTCTCTCTTCTTACTTGTTATAATTATCTGCCAAGTACAAGGCTTGTGGACTCGCAATGCAACCTATAATAAGCCTTCATCATCTATTTAAATTATTCAATTCTATGCACTTACACATCACTACCTTTATTGCATTTTCCTCATTTTTCTAAGTCAAATATCGTGCCTTGAATTTCTTGAATACATGGAAATTGATCTCATTATCAATACCAAAAATCTCATTCAACAAAATTTTTCATTATCATATAATCACGGCAAGAAATTTTCGAATAGAACAAATTAACCAAATTTCTATGACTGATTCATAAGTTCCCAAATGCAAAGGAAAAATAATGAAGACTTTTACCTAATTAAGTCAAGGTAGTCAACTTGTATCCCTTGTTTCACGCAATTAACTGAATGTGTTCATAAAATTTAAGAAATTATATATGTAAAATTGAATTCGATAATTATTTAAAAATTTTTGTCATACATATATTAAGTAATTTTCTCAAAAATTAAATTTTTATGAGATTAAATCATTAAATTTTTTTTCCACATCTTTATATTTACATAGGTACTAATTAAAAATTTATATATATTAATATAATATCTTTTTATTGTTTTTCAAATGGTTCATATATAAATGAACTTAACTCATACATTTTTTTTTACATTAAAATATAAATTATCAAAAAAGAATATTTAAATTTAATAAAAATAATAATAATTCATGTATATTAAAATAATTTTAAAAAAATAAATTGAATAAAATAAATTATCATAACTCATCCAAAGTGTGAGTCCATGACTTTTTTTTTTTTAATTTACAATACAAAGTATGAATGATATAAGTTCATGATATTATACAATTAACTGTTTTTTTCTCCACAAGATACAAAGGCAGAGTTGATTTTTAAATATACATAATAATTTTCATACTTACAAATAATTCAAATAATGCAATAATTTATTAAAATTTCAAATTTACTACTTTTACTTTTTTTATTTACATCTTTAAAATGATTTTTACCAAAAAGATAAATTAAAATGAAATATTTACAAAAGAGAAATTTAAATAAAATATTGAAATTGAAGATGAAATAATATACATTAACATCAATAAAAAAAGAAAATGTTGCAGCATAAAAGGATGGAGATATAATACTTCTTCCGTCTCATAAAAATATACCTATTTTGACTTTCATCCAGATTAAGAAATATATAATTAATATAGTTAAGTTAATAAATATTATTAGTATTTTCCTAATATACCTCTTCACTAATATTAAATGGCTCATGCTATTTTATTAAAATTAGATGACTCATGTTGATAAATATAGAGACGCATTAAAAAACTGATAAATTAATTAACCACTCTTGAAAAAACAAAATTGACTATAATTTAGGATAATTAAAAAAGAAAAGTGAGCCTAAAGATATGGGACAAAGAGAGTAATCAAAATTTATATGTAACTCATGTTCTGGAGTAATCAAAATTTACATGTAATAATCAAAATTTACATGTAACTCATGTTGTTAGGAGTTTATGTGAATATAACATATCTAAGATGTATTCTAATTTTTATTTTCTGAATGTTATAAATGTTGAGAGTTTATATAAAATGTTAGTATTCTTATAATTATATATATTCTCAATATTTATAATATGATATTAGACTCTAATCGATTTATACATATAAAAAAATAATTTATACCATTATTTTATTATAATTTGGACTGAAATTTTAATTTTTCTTTCATTTTCATCCGTAATGAGTTTCTTTTAATTATTTTTCATCCGTATTAAGTTTTCAATTCAATTAATTTCATCCGGCGATGTATTTCTTTTAATTTTTCGTCTATGTTGGGCATTTAATTTTGCTCGATAATAGATGTTCAAATTCATCTTTTCATCCATGTTGGGTCCTTAATTCAATTCATTCAATTAAGTTCTCATCATAAATTTACAAGTGTCAACTGGAATTAATAAAATATTCTATATAAATATATATTCTACATAAATTAAATATAAAATATTGAATAAATATATATATAATTAGGTTCCCTAATATCAATAGTTAATTTTTAAGATTAACATTCTCATAATTATATATGCTTCCAATATTTTTAATATTAGAGGAATGATTTAGGTAGTGAAGTTCTAAACAAATAAATATCTATTTTACATAATTTAATGCTTGTTAGTTGTCATATTTAGTTTCGATGAGTATTTGGTAAAACTTTTTAATACAGTTGTTAGTTTTTTTATTCCCAACAGCTGTATTATAGTATTTGATTATTGACATCTGTTAGCTGTTAGGTAATCAAACAGTTGTTGTTTATAAAAGTTTTAAATTAGAATTAAAAAAAAAAAACTCTAACTTTTTAATTAAAAAAACTAAATTATAATCTAAAAATAATATTTAAATAAAAAAATAAATATTAATATTTATCTTTAATAGTCATTAAACATAAAAACAGCTAACACCTAATAATAATTTTACCAAACACTTATAATAATTAGTTATGAGATAATAATCACTAACTATCAGCTAACAGTTAACAGTTATTACGAATAAATAAGCGAAACGGAGGCTCGACCTCTTTTGCCAAATTCAGTTTCTATTGCTTTTTAGTTTGAATGGTTTAATCATGATTATGAAATTATTGCAATTAAGGTATAGGATTTTAGATAGTACCATTAATCTAAGTGATTTGTAAATGTGTTCGTAACCTTATGTGTATAACATGCATGTAATATAAATAGATAATATGAAAAAATTATTTATTTTAATAATAATTATTAATTGAAATGTATTATAAATACATAATATGAAACAAAATTAACTTTAATAATACTTATTAATTAATTTTTAATTTAGCTGTATTGAAATCGTATTTAAATTTATAATATTGCATGCAAATTCGAGCCCATTTAAAGTGAAATAACAAAAATTAATTAAGTATAGAAAATCTTAATTAATAGAAAATTTTGGTGCAATTGTATTAACTGGTAAAACATATAACTATCATTAATTCCCAAAGATGAACTAGGAGGTGGAGAATTACATTATGATTTTTTTTTTTAATTGATTTTGATCAACTATGATTTTAAAAAAATTTAAAAATATAATTTTTTTTTTTCAAATTTATGATTTGGTAAGCTCTAAACACTTTAAAATAGTTTGCCAAAAGCAAAGCCCAATGCCAAATGGGCAATAAATTCAGATTAACTGAAACATATATGGGTTGATATATGCTTGATTAATCAAAACAATTTGCTACTAATTAATCAAAACTCATAAACAAGTATATTAATTTTTTTTTCTATTACCATTCATATGAAAGGCAATTAATTAGATAATACATAGAAGTAGGCATGTGATATTAATATTAATAGTAGACAACAAAACAGCAAATAAGAACCATAATTGGGTCCAGAAAACCTTAATTAATTACTAATTATTAAATTTATTATCATTAATTAATTCCCATATCTATGGAGAACATGTGTCCTCTGTTTCATTTGTGTCCTCTGACATTAGTGGAGGCGGGTAAGAATAACCACCTGCAGTATCGCCACCGGTGCTCTCCGGCGGAGGCAAAGCATTAATCTGGTAGAGTGGCTTTCCATCAGCACCCAAAACAGTAATTGTGGATGAACCATTTTCATACTTATGCACTTCATACTTAGGCTTTCCATCGATGCCATTAATTATAGCAGTTTGAGAACCAGTTGTATTTGAAGCTACAATTATTGGTTTACCATTGTTACCATTAATTACACCATTTTGAGAACCAGTATGATTATTTGCTTTGATTATTGGGCGTCCATTTTTACCATTAACAGTACCACTTTGAGATCTTGATTTTCCATTAACACATACAACTTGAGCATGTGATCCATTTTTTGTCTCACTTCTATACATCACCTTATGTTCTGGTGTTGGAGGTGGCGCTTGGGGTGTCCCAGGAAGATAATTGCCTGCAATTACATTTTAATTACAAGATAAACATAAATTAGATGTATTTTGATTTATAACAGGTAGCAGTTATCTTAATGTCACAAAACTAAATATTAAATTTAATTGTAATTACAAAATTTTAATTTATTAATATTTGATAAATGAACTTTAATTTTGTTAGATTATGTCATTATCCAATTCTAACAAGATTTGGATTAAAATATTTCCAGTTAAAAATCAATTTTGAATTGAGTGCTACATTAAATTTGTAAAATCTTTATAAATTAATATCGTTAAAACTCATCAATTTTATTAATTATAAAATATATTAATTTAGTCTATTAAAATAAGTCATGATCATACAAAATTATTATATAATAGATATTATTAATTTAGTGAGTATTAATTTATGGAGGTTTCACTGTAGAAATATAATTGCAACAAAATAAATGCTGGTTGATTAAATATTAATGAAAAAATTAAATTAAGTGATTATTAAAGTACACTGGACCAATCAACAATTCATTCTATACAAAATGAATTAACTTATTTTGGGTCTAACACGTATCTACCTATAACTAGAAGTCATCGAATTAATTATTTTATTATATTTTAATGTGGAATTCATTCTACAACTCTACTTGTATACTGAAATTAGACATATTTGTAAATGTTTTATTTGGAGAAATTATATGCATAAATAAACACAAAGGTATTTATAAAGAACGATAAAGCAAATTAAGCTCTCACCGTTTGGAAAAAGATCGAGTAATTTTCTTGAAGCGAGGCCCTGTGGAATGGTGTGGAAGACCAGAAACAAGAGGAAGCAAGAAATGATAAAGAAAGAAAAAGGGTTGGTCTCCATTTTTGTTATGGATTTTTCAGGTTGATTTTATGTACATATATAGCCTAATTTCAAGATTGGGCAAACAAAAATATGAAATTTATGATAGCTCTAGTTTTTCAAGGACACACTAAAAGATGGAGTCAGCAAGACTTTCACTAATTTGATGACTTTCCTAGCTAGTTGTGGCAACCAAGTGCCCTCAATAGCTTGTACCCATTTCTATTGGCTTGACTCCAAGTCACATGAAGGTTAATAAATTAATTAACCATATTGGGTTTCTCAATATCATTTAATATTTTATTTTCTAACTCATATAATTTTTTATGTGTTATATATTTTTTTTAAATATTTAAATAATATAATATATAAAAAAATGTATGAAGTAGGAGATAAAATATGAAGTATGATGAAAAATTTAAATTATAATTAATCGTTATTATTTTATTATTATTTACAACCTATTGCTAAGTTTAAAGTAATATTAACTTCAAGATGGATAAGTTGATAATAGTAGCAATTAAAGTAAAATCTTTATTATTAAAATTTGTGAATTTTATTAATTAAAATAATTTTTAATTAATTAAATATTAATTAAATATATTAATTTATGTCGGAATCATAAAAAATTATTAATTTATAAATAAAGTCAGTGGATCATTTCGAGTAGTCATTATTTAGAAGTCAATGCACATTATTAGCAGATAATCTCGGCAAAAAGTTTTGTAATGCGACAAACCAAATTTTGATAGCAGATTAAGATGCCAAGAGGCAAAGGGAAAATAACAAACACTTGACCCGACTCAACATAGTTCATTATAGAGCTGGCAGATCAGGAAATTTATAAAGCGGGATCCATATCAATGCAAATTTGAACTCCAACAAAAATATTCTATCAAAATGGACAAGTTACGATAATAGCAATCAGTAAACATGGTGTATCACATCAAGTAGTCATTATTGAGAAATCAATGCACATTATTAGCAAATAATCACGGCAAAAACTTTTCTATTGCTATGAACCAAAATTGGATGGCAGATTAAGATGCCGAGAGGCAAAGGGAAACTAACAAACAATTGACTTGAGTAGACGTAGTCCATTATAAGCGGTGGTGAATCACAAATTTATAAAGTAGGGTTCATATCGACACAAGTCAAATAAAAAAATAATTTTTTTTGTCTTTATTTATGTACAAATTCTTATTTTTTTTAATTCTTTTTATTTGATATATAAATTAGTGAAGTCATGAATAGTTAAAATGAGATTCATATCATATAAAATATATAATTTATTAAATTTTTTCATAGAGAATATAAATCTGCCTCTGATCCTAGGGATGGCTTCGTGGAAGGTTGGGTTTTGCAAGTCTACAAAGCAAGTCCAAAAAGGATTGTTCCAAAGAAAAGTACAAAAAGAAAGAGTGATGCTACCGTCAGTGTGATCATTGATAGGGTCAAAG
This sequence comes from Aleurites moluccanus, assembly GCA_948193065.1. Lineage (NCBI taxonomy): Eukaryota > Viridiplantae > Streptophyta > Magnoliopsida > Malpighiales > Euphorbiaceae > Aleurites > Aleurites moluccanus. Next base: position 57,494 of record CANXYC012224488.1, read on the forward strand.
CAAAGGGAATTTTAAAACTCTAAGTTGACAAATTTGCCATTTCAATTAATTGAGTTAATTTAATCAATTTTAGCAAACAAAACAAACATAATCAGCTTTTTTTTTTTCACTCACGGACTGTCAACAAGTTTTTAATAATAAATAATTGCTTCAAATTTTTTTTTTTTATATATCAAACTTATGAAAAATTTAATTATTGTTCAAAATTCAAAATCATTGTCATATAATCTTTTTCATATGATTTGAATTTAAGGTAATACAAATTTATATCCATCTATATGTACTATCTTTTCAATTTAATAGTATCTTAAAAAACAATGACCTTTTATAAATAAATTGTTATAATATGTGCTTTTTAGATTAGTTCCTATTATTATAACATTCAATATATTACTATATAATATTTTTAAAAAAATTAAATTAAAATTTTTCAATCTCTTCAAATGAATTTAAATAAATAATAATTCATATTATAAATATTGTCATTTATTAGTAAGTAATAACTTGATTATAAAAAATCAAATAAGTTGGATAATAAAAGATAAAAAAAAAATATTTTAGGGAAGAAAATATAGTAAAAGAAAATAAAAGTAATTTTATCTATTTAATATTTAAAAAAGGAAATATAAATATTTATGAAAAGAAATGCAAATTTTAACTCAATTCATTGTAAAAATAGATTTATCAACTTAGAGTTTTAAAATGTTTCTTGCTAAGTTATAAAATCTTATATAAATTAAATTCAAGAAGATAATGAATAAGGTTATATATAATTGAGTTTTCTAATTTTAATAGTTAATTTTTGATGTTATGATTTTTAATATTATATAAAATTCAAAATTTATAACATGGTATCAAAATGAAAAAATAATTCATGCACATATTATATTATATCATAATTTAGACTATAATTTTAATTTTACTCTTACTATAATTCTTTTAATTATTTTTTGTTCAATAATAGGTTTTCAAATTTATTTATTCACTTGTTTTGGGTTTTCAATTACGCCTAATAATAAGCTTTTAAATTTATCTCTTTACCCATCAGACTTTTAATTATATCAACTTATTTTTTACCATAAATTTATAAGTGTCAACTAAATTTAATAAAAAATTATCTTAATCCAATTACCACACGAGGAAAATGTTAAAATACAAAATTTCACATAATTTAAATATATAATATTAAATGAATTTATATATAATTAAACTCTCTAAATTCAATAATTAAATTTTAAAGTGAATATTTTTAAAAATTATATAAATTCTATTATTTATTAGATTTTTTACTCTGACTCTGCCAATTATTATCAATTATTGTTGCTACAATATCATCACCCAAAAGAAAAAGGTAAAAATAAAACATTTTTACAAAAATACGGAAAAAAAAAAAGAAATTTTCAGTTTTATGGTCACAAAAAATATTTTTAAAATTATAATTTTTAATTAAATAATTACTTTGTACGGTGAAAAATTGACACGTGTACTTTGTTTTAGATAATATGACAAGTCTTCCTCTCTCATAATGATAACAACATCATAATGTTTTTAGGCCTTGTCCAATGCAGCAGCCATTTTACCGCAAATTTCCAACTCCAATGCATCATTATTTTCCACTGCAAAATGACATTTGTGAACAGCAGTGTTCTATTGTTCATTAACAGCAAAAAAAAAATATATATATTTTTTATTTAATTTATATATATATATATAAATATTATAATTAAAATAAAAATTTTATAAATAAATCCATATTTTTTTGAATTTTATTATTTAGTTTTTAATTTATATAAATAATTAATTTTAAAAATTTTAATTTATAAAAAATTCCCATTACATTTAAATTGTAATTTTAATATATATATATATATA
>CANXYC012224594.1:0-17457 GCA_948193065.1 Aleurites moluccanus
TGCATGTTAAATTAATTTATATCAGCTTATTGAGTCGAACGCTCACCCCTGTTCAAATATTTTTTCAGGTTTCGGATTGAGCTTACAAAGATTGAGTTTTTAAGTTAAGTATTCTTGCCTTTCATTTCTCAGGCAGTGGAATTATTTTGCTTTATTATGTAATTATTTTATGGTCATTGTGTTAAAATTTATAGAGTTTCGCATTGTTATTTTCAATGTCAGATTTATAGTTATATTTCTATTGGTTGTTCTGTTAAGCATAAACTTAAATTGATGTTAAATGCATGATGTGAGCCCTGAATAGTTAAGTAATAATGTTAAGTTTTGAGTTTCTGTTATCAGTTAGGCTTACTACGGGTTCCAGAAGCCTCATACTTTCCTGTTCCCTAGTGCCGGTCACGTGCCCAATAAGGTCAGGTCGTGACAGTTTCGTATTTTTAGCATTCGGGACCTATGAAATTTTTTGTGACAATTCGGGGTATGTGATTTTTCCCGTTAGACATTTTGGTGACATTTTATCTAACGACATTAAAAATACTAATGTGTCGTTATGTCAGAAATTAAAAAAATAATTAAGGATAATCAATCCAATTTGAGTTGACAAAAATTTTAATAGGATTTTAAAAATTTTAAATAATATTTTTAATTGATTTTAATTGTATTATTTTATAAATTTAATAATAACAACTAAATCAACTAAATAGCATTTTATATTAACTTTTAATAATCAAATTATAAAATTTTATACCAAATTTTAATAATTAAATTACAAAATTTTAATTAGTTGACAACTAATTTTTTTTTTTTACATTTTATAATAAATAATATAATAGAATAAACTTTTGTCAACTAAAAATTTTGTAATTAAAATTTTACCAATTAAAAATTATGTAATTTGATTATTAAAAATTGATATAAAATTTTGTGAATTAAAAATTTTGTAATTTAATTATTAAAAATTAGTATAAAATGCTATTTAGTTGATTTAGTTGTAAATATTAAATTGATAAAATAATATAATAAAAACTAATTAAAAATTTTATTTTCAATTTTTAAAATCATATTACAATTTTGCCAACTTAAATTGGACTATTCTTAGTTTTGTTAATTTTTTTTTAATTTCACGTAGTGCAACGTCAATAATTTTAATATCATTAAATAAAATGTTATTAAAATATCTAACAATAAAAATCACAGACTCCAAATTATTATAAAAAATTTCACAAAACTCAAATACTAAAAGTGATTTATCACAAAATATTTATTATATTTTCGCAAAAGATAATTGAGGGAAAATATTTTATTAGTTATTAAAAAATTTATTGATTTAAAAAATTATATTTTTAAAAAAATAATTTTTAAAATCATTATAACGAAAGAAAATATATAAACATATTTATAAATTCACCAATAATCGATAATTATAACGTAACTGCAAATAACCACCATCGATCATTGGCAAATATTGGTCTGTCATCAACTGTAGGTGATTATTATAATTTAAATTTTTATTAGTTTAAATAATATTTATAATCTTGTAAACTGAAATTTTTAATATTTCTTACTAACTTTTGATATTTTAACTAATTTTCTTTAGAAAATATTTTATAGGGACAAATTATTTTTTGGCACAACAATTAGAATCTGGTGCGGGTGAACTGGGAACCATTAACAGGAGAATAACACATATGTGCGCGTGGTGAGGGTTGATTGAGGCTAAAAACACACAGCGTTCCTCCCAAAAAACTCTGCGGAATCTCCGCCGCCCACCACTTGTCGGGTTCCTATTGGACCTCGTCCTCATTCTCTTCTTCCCTATTTAATGCATCTCTCTCATTTTTACCTTCTTTCACACTTTCAGACAGACTCACAGACTTCCAGTAATCTATCTTTCTGAAGGTAATTTTAATTTTTAATTTTTTTTTTGTTATTTCTTTGTTTTAGATCTTGCTCTTTTTTTGGATTGTATTTTTTTTTTTTATTTTAAATCTGATTTGATGGATTTACTTTTTTTTTGTTCGATCTGTGGAGATTTTAGCGATTTTAGCTGTTGATTTGACTAGAGGATTTACTTTGTTTGGATTGGCCAAGTTGAGGTGAATTTTTATGTTTTCTTTTGAAAATATTTGATTTGATCTTCTGATCTGTTTGGTTACTCAGAAAATATGGAGGTGTAAAACAGAATATTAGCTTGACTTCAGGTTTTCGGTTTGAGATTTAGAATAAAGTGAGAGAGCATCATTAAGCAGATGGGATTTTCAATTTTCTTTTTTCTATTTAGCTGTAGAAAAAAGAAATGTAATTTTCATCTGTTAGATTTATTTCTAGTGTTAGAGAAAGTACAGGTTGACTTAGATTTTTTTTTTTTTTAATTTTCTTTGGGTCATCTAAATAAAAGAATTTTATTTTTTATTTCTAATCTGTTTGGTTGTTGAGAATATCTTGAGCAAAGAAGATGAATTAAAGTTTTGGTTTAGAATTTTCATTGATTTTAGGCTTTAATTTTGCTCACTAATGAATAAGGTTAATTTGTGGTGTTTGTGTTGTGCTAATTATGTGGGAATTATGGTGCAGAGTTACACTTTTTAGTTTGATATACAAGGATGTTGCCTACTGAATCTTCTCGCGAGGAAAATGTCTACATGGCCAAGCTGGCTGAACAGGCAGAACGTTATGAAGAAATGGTGGAGTTTATGGAAAAGGTTGCAAAGACTGTGGATGTCGAGGAGCTAACTGTGGAGGAAAGGAATCTTCTATCTGTGGCTTACAAGAATGTAATTGGGGCTAGGAGGGCTTCATGGAGGATAATCTCTTCCATTGAGCAGAAGGAAGAAAGCAGGGGAAATGAGGATCATGTCACAATTATTAAGGACTACAGGGGTAAAATTGAATCGGAGCTGAGCAAGATTTGTGATGGAATCTTGAGCCTTCTCGAGTCTCATCTCATTCCTTCTGCCTCATCTGCCGAGTCTAAGGTATTTTATCTCAAGATGAAGGGTGATTACCATAGGTATCTTGCTGAGTTTAAGACTGGAGCTGAGAGGAAGGAAGCTGCTGAGAACACTTTGTTGGCTTACAAGTCTGCTCAGGTGAGTGACCAAATGTGATGTTGCATTACTTCTTCCTACTCATCTTCCTTCTTCCCTGCCTTTAAATATTCAAAATACTATGGATGTATTTGTTCTTGATATGTATGCTTATACTGCTGCCATATATTTTCTTATTTTTTTAACTATGCAGGATATTGCTCTCGCTGACATGGCTCCTACTCACCCAATAAGGCTTGGACTTGCCCTTAACTTCTCTGTGTTCTACTATGAGATCCTTAACTCACCTGACCGGGCTTGCAATCTTGCAAAGCAGGTATTATTGCTTAACCTTTATAACATGCTACATTAGTTAACTTTCATGTTTGAACAATTGTTAAAAGCATATTCATTCTCTTTTCATCATTTGATTAAATTGAAATGCTTAATCTTTGTTTTAGTTCTTGAAAAGTTATTTAGCTGGTCTTCTTTACCATTCATTTCATATTGCTTTGTAGTTTTAAGCTCTGATAATCTAGTGCTGTGAATATTATGGTTGCAATATTTACTGCTTTCCACAGCTTACAGTACTTTTGGGCCGAGGAACCTTTTTATTCCTGATCTCAGGTTATTTTACATGTAGATTATATTTCCTTAAATTCAAACTATATCTGCTTATAAACTAGATGTCTAGGTGCAATATTTCGCTGTAGGATGAATAAATCTTTCATGGTTTTGGCAATTTGGATGCATTTATTTTTAATTGGGTTCCCCTCTTCATCATCATTTCACTCTGCACAGGCTTTTGATGAGGCAATTTCTGAGCTTGATACATTGGGTGAGGAATCTTACAAGGACAGTACATTAATCATGCAACTTCTCCGAGACAATCTGACACTCTGGACTTCTGATATCACTGTATGTGAACACGCAGGCCTGATAAATAGATCTTATTTATTATTTTGTAAAATTATGCCGAGATAAATAGATTTGCACATATAGTTTGATGCAGTGATTGGTTGGTCATGTTCTATATGCCCATCCAAGTGCGAATCAAGAAATATAGTTGTTGAATTGTTGAACCATCTTGACTCTTGATTCATTTTTTCTTGTTATTTATTTTTCTTAGATAATTAGGGCACTATTTGTTGAAATATTGGGTTGGACAAGGTCCACAACTTTGTCAAAGATCCAACTGGAAGTATTCCTAGTTGATGCAAACTTGTAGAGCATGGTTAGGTCAGAGAACCAAAATGCTTCATTTAAAAAAAAAAAAAAAGGATTATCTGACCTGGCTTTGAGGTTTTGGCATCTTATTAGATTGGTGGGGAAAGTATTAGCAGCCAGTTGCCTGTATGTGCGGCGCGGTACATGTCTGTATCAACTTTTGTTGTCTGTATTGTTCTGGTTACGCCTAATGTTTTCATTGTTTGATTTTAGGACGAGGCTGGGGATGAGATCAAGGAAGCATCAAAACGCGAATCAGGTGAGGGACAGCCACAGCAGTGATATACCTAAAAATTGATAGGATATGTACTCTGTACTTCTATCTTGTGACCTCTGCATAGATGCTGTGCTGGTTGTTGTAGCTGGATTGCTTAGTGAATTTGGTAATCCTGAGTGCTGACAGCACTCTGGGGATTGAGATGTTCTGACAGTTTATTAAGCTTCTACTATTGATGTTTAGAATGCAAGTTGGTATTCTTATTGCTTTACCATGTGACAGTGTTGAAACTAGGGGTTCCTATTTTGCAGATTACATGCATCAAGTGCAAGAGATTGTTGGGTGTTAATTGTTCTTAGCTTTATAGGATAAAAAATATTAGGTGGGTCCTATTTTCTTCTCTCTCTCTCTCTCTTTGTTTGATTGACCATTGGTAGTTGCTGCAATGGTATTTAAATTGTTACCTGTTCTTGAGAAGGATGCCGCACCTTAATTCTTGTCAAAACTGCACAAACTCTAAATGCAGCCTAAACTCATTCTTGATAACTTAATCTGTCCTGGTTTTGGTCAATGGAGTGTATTTTATGTGTCCTTGGACTTGTTAGATTGGAAGCACTTAATCACTTACTTGGTGACGTTGTGTTCAGTAAAATAAATAAATAAAAAAAAAAATTAGTTACTTAAAATTTAAATGTTAAATTATATAAATGATATAATTTTTAAAGGAAAGTGATATTGACACCTTTTTTTTTTAATTTTTGGTATTTTCTTTTTTTTTATTATTATTAAATTTGATTGTAATACTCTTAATACATTATTTAGTTAATAATTTTATAAGAAATAAATTTTTAATTAAATTTTATTTTTTCATTTGTTATTTAGTTCACAAATATATATATTTATATACATTTAAAATTTGAATAATAAAAATGTATTTAATAAATATATAAGTTATATATAACAAAAAATCTTTAATATACATAAAAGAAGAGTAAGGTAAAATTTATGTTTTTTAGTTACCATAAAAAATAATACTTGTGTACTAAAAAAATAAAAAATAAAATTTAAGTTTCATTTACATTTATTTTCTACTATTTTTATTGCATAAGAATGATATTTGTACATATATTTTTTTAAAAATATATTTATTACATATAGTTTTTATATAAAAATTAAATTCATTTTTTACATATTGTAAAAAAAAATTCTTTTACATTTTAATTTTAAAATTTTGACTTTGTTTTAATTTTGAGGAAATATTTATTTTTTATTTTTAATAAGAAAAATAATTTATCAAATTAAATTTTAAATTATAATCCTAGTAATATTTTATTTTAAGAAAAATTTTAAATTTTACTCATTGAAAATATTTTTTAATTATATATTTTACTAAAATAGTTTAGTAAATCATATATATTTTTAAAAATTAAATAACTTATAAGATTAAAATAACAAGTAAATAACCAAATAATTATATGCATATTGTTAAAAAAAAAATAACATCTTTAAAATTGTTACATTATTTTCAAAATATATAACTTTATTGATAATTAAAAAAGTTTACTTCCAAAATAAAATTTAAATAGAATATAAAAATTAAAAAAATTATTTTATAACAAGTTAAAAAAGAAACATTTTATTATGATGTTTTATTATGTAAAAATTATATATTTATTAAATATAGTTTATAGAATAATATTTTTCTAAAAAAAAATAGGCAACAATATTTTTACGTGTTAAATATTATAATAATAAATAAATATAAAAAGTAATTTTTCATTACTTATAAGAATTATTAATTTAAATGAAATAAAGGTATTATAGTAAAAAAGAAAGTTAGGAGTGCTATAAATTAAAAGAGAAGTATTAATATTTCCTCTCTAAAAATATTTAAAATTTTACTCTCTTGTTATATTTATTATAAAATATAAATTATCATTTTAAGTTATTTTTAATTTAATTGAGATTTTTAAAATAAAATTAAATGTTGAAGGAAATTTGATAGAGTTATTTTATTCATTATACATTTTAAATTATGATTTTAAGAGATTTTTAAAATAAATGTGTTGAATGAAATATGAGAGAAGAAGGTAACAACTGTGTCTCTTTTACTAGAAACTCCAAAGCTATAACCAATGTTTTTATAACTGAGTGGGTCAAAAAAAATATGTGAAAGCAGATGGTTAGAAGTTTAACCGGAGTCAAATAAGTTAAATTGAAAAAAAATCGACATACTTTTATATATATATATATATATAATTTGATATTTATTATATATATAATGAAAATAAATATAATATAATTATAACTAAATAAAAAATTTATATAAGAATATATTTTTTATGGTGTTAATTCAATTATATTAAGTTAAAAGTTAAATATATAATAAACTATAGACATTCACTTTCTTAAATATCTACTCAAACAATAGGATAATATATAATAGGATTATTATTTTGGCGTCGAATAAAATTGAAATAAAATTATCAAAATTTTCTTAATTTCTTTTCATTCAAAACGACGTCGTTTTTGCTTGATAAAAATAATATCGTTTTGATCAAAAATAAAAAATTGACCAGCCCAAATCTAAAAACAATCTAGTTCAATCGATTTATTAGTTCAATAAAAAAAAACATTCTTTTGTAATAGATAAAACGTATTCCCAAATTCTAAATTTTTTTTTTTTGCTATTAAATCTCTAATTTTAATTTTATATTTTCCTTACTATTGATTTCTTATTTATTGAAAAATTTTTTCATGGTGATTAACGAGATTGTGTTATACGCATATAACAGCTGACTAAAATTATACAAACTGACATAAAAAATTAAAAAAATATATTTATTAAAAAACCCAACAAACGGTGCTTTTTTTAGATGGAAAAATAAGAAAAAACCCTAATATATATATTTCTTCTTCTTTCTTCTTCTTACATCACTGCCAATTTAACCCCTCTCTCTTTCTCTTTCATCATCTTTTCTCATGTAAAAACAATGGCTAAAATGAATTCGGTAACAACCATAAATATAAATATGAATCTCCTAATCCAGTCCCACCAACCATCATATTAGAAAAAGGGAAAAACAAAGGGGATTTTCCCATAAACCAAACAAAGTACATAATAATAATAAGATTTAAAAAAAAAAATTATTGAATTTTTTTAAAAATATTAACCATTTTTTTGGGATATAGACACCTAAATCACATCCTTGTCTTCTTCTTCTTCTAACCCTAACTCAAATTATTTGAAGCATTTCCTCCATAGAAGCTCAAATCCTATAGTTGTAACTCTTTCCCTCTGGGTTTAGTTTTAGTTATGGGGATTAGCTTTGAGTTTTTGTTGTGAAAGAAGAAGAATAAATGAAAGAAGAAGAAGAATGCTGGCTCTTTAGGAAAACGATTTATTTTCCCATGGTTGTCGCCAGTTATCCTCTCTGAGTTTTTCCTCTCACTGATCGATTTAGTTGATGTTTCAAACATTTGTTCCTACGTTCGACACCACTTCAAGTGGTTCTGCTCGAGATAGCTTCAATCTTCCTCTAGCTCGACACTAATTTCACATCGTCAATCATTCAATCCATCTCAATTGATCATGTATGGGTTTTTGTTTTTGCTTCTTTGAGATTATGGTACTTGGAGGTGGTAGAAAAAATCAAATAATGTTATTATATGTGATTGAATGTTTTGTATTTAATTTGCAGTTTATTGTTATTTCTACTGTTGGGTTTGATTGTTGTTTGTAAATCAAGATGAGATTAAAACAAATAGACAATATGCTTATTCGATTGATAAAAAACTCCAGATTGAGAATTAATGATATCATTCGATTGATGAAGAACTCCAAATTTTATAAGCAAATTGAGGTCATGAGAAAATTACAAAAATAGACATGATTGGAGAGGTAATGAAAAACTACTATGCGTTTTGTATTTTTTATTGCAAAGATAAAAATGATTTAAAATGACATCATTTTTTGCGTGAATTTTTATAATGTTTTGTAATTTTATTTTATTTTTCATCTCAACTGTTTAAATCAGTGTTTGAAATAGTTTTGATGCGCTTTTAACGCGCATGTAATATAATTTTGTCAACCACAATAAAAAAAATCTTCTAATAAGTGAGAAATCGATAATATAAAATCAAAATTAAGAATTCAATAATAAAAATAACAAAATTCAAAAGTTATGAAATCCACATTAACTTTACAAAAGTACAATCCGAATGTCAAACAATTATGCCTTTAATCCCATTTGCCAAATATTTTAAATGCTTGTTTAGTTTATGGAGTAAGGTGGGAATTACATAATTATTTCATTTTGTGCAATTATTTTTTTTTTTCATCTTTGCTCAAATTTTAAATATGAAATAAATATTTTATAGTTTCAAGTTTTAGCAAAAATTATAAATCTGTCTAACAGATTATTAAGTTTATGAAATATAAATTCTATATATAAAAGAAAACTAACTATTTTATGACATGAAATAATTATTTTATCATAGATATGTAAAAGAAAAATAACTATTTTGAATTTGCTCAATCAATTTAGTTTTAGAGTCTAATTTAGCTCGATGCAAATGAGGAGATGATTCACTCAATTTATATTAACAAATAATCAATATTTTCATATATTTTATTACTTTTCAATTGAATTTAAATAAAATTTTATATTTAATTAATAGGTTTAAATTTAAAATAAAAAACTCAATTTCACTCAAATTTGACTCATTGAATATAGAAATATAATGTTCATATAGTTCTCATAAAAGTAGTTAAATATTCATGAGTTAAAATTTGCAAAAATCAATGAAATGTGCACATAAAAATGGTTAGTTTAATATAAAATGCTCCAAGAAAATCTAATCTATTTTTGAAGTAATATCATTTTCTTATTAACTTAAAACATCAGTTTCTTTAATTTCATTATGGTGTATTATTTATGAATATTTAATTTCTTGACAATTTTCTTCAAGAAGTTAAAATTAATAATATTCTCACATTATTTTATATTTATGTTTAATTAATAATTACATAATCAAATTTAGATAGTCAAATACTTAATTAACAAACTAAATTCAAATTTAAAATATTTAACTAATAGTCTTTGACTCGTAGATAACTCGATATATATGCAAACGGTGTCGTTTCAATTTTCATCTAGACGCTTATCAAAGCGTTCTGGAGTCCAATTCGCTAACCATAAAACCCTCCACTACCAAAAACGAAAAACCTTTACTTGTCCAAAAACAAAAAGTAAACCTTCCCCAATCCCATTTCTATTGCCTTTTCAAGTTTAAAAGCAAAAGTTCTCAACTTCAAAACCCATCATCATCTCTCCAATGGCTACTAACACCTCCCTCATCTCCTGGTCAGTCACTACCCATCTAACCTTCTTTTCTTCTTTTATATATATATATATATATGTATTTGTTTACACGTTTTCTTTTGCTGATTCTTTTCTGTATTGGAAAAATCTCAGGGGCTCAGGCGAAGATGGGCAATTGGGAATAGGCAACAATGAGGAGAAAGAATGGATATGTGTGGTCAAAGCTCTTAAGCCTTACAAAGTCCGTTCTGTTGTTGCTGGTAGTCGCAACTCTCTTGCTATTTGTGATGACGGCAAGGTGATAATCTTTCTTCTCTCTGACTTGCTTATTTGTATCTGTTGGTGCTAGCTAGCTGAAATTTGACAGTGCTTTTTATTGTTTTGAATTGGGTTATTAGTTGTTTACTTGGGGGTGGAACCAGAGGGGGACACTAGGCCATCCACCTGAGACCAAGACTGAGAACATTCCTAGCCAGGTTAAAGCTCTTGCCAATGTTAATATTGTTCAGGTAATTTTTTTTTTCTTTCTTTTGGTCGCTATACCTTAATCGAACTTTCTTTTGGATGTGGAATGACTGATAAGTAGTTTTAATTTTGTGCGTTGTTGACTTTTTAGGCGGCTATTGGTGGCTGGCATTGCTTGGCCGTAGATGATCAAGGCCGCGCTTATGCTTGGGGTATGTATACAAAGCTGTTTCCCCATCTATTTTTTTGCTTATTTTGTTGCTTGGTTACTAGAAAAATGTAAGCCAAAAAAAAAAAAAAAAAATCCTAGATAATACAGATATTTACTTCACTTGTTTGAGCAGTTACATGGCCTGGTTAATTAGTCAACTGAAAGGTCAGAATTGCAGGAAATATGGTGACTTATTATTTACACTGTATGCATTTTTTTTCTTTCCTTTCTTCTAAATGTAGCATTATAGCTGGAGGTTGCTTATTGTTTTAAAATTAGTGGTGATTGATAAGTATGAAGATGGAATACATGATATGATGTAGGTGGGAATGAGTATGGGCAGTGTGGTGAAGAACCTGAGCGGAAGGATGACACTGGGAAGCCATTGAGACGAGATATAGTGATCCCTCAGCGGTGTGCCCCAAAGCTGGTTGTTCGCCAGGTGATTTACTTTTCTATCAATGTCTAAAATCAGCAGGAGTTTTGAATACATTAAAGGATTCTGTGTTGGTCTCTACATGTTTTCCAGTGAGTCAAAATGGATGTGGTTTCAATCTACATGGTTCTTTAATGGGTATACTTATAAAATTAACACTTTTGCTTCTTCCCAATTTTTCACCCAAGTGTTGGACTCAAATTTTCATTTTTTATGGACTTCATGTGTGTGATCTCAAAGGCTAATCCAAGAACAAGTTTTTTATCCTGGCTCTTTTTGCCTCTTCAATCAAATGTCCTGTACACCTTTTGAGAAAAATCTTTCTGGTCACTGACAGTCTCGCGATGCTATGGGTCATTGTATTCTTAGAATCCATTTGCCTGACCTCGCTTACATTTGTGTACAACATGAAAAGCTACAGCTCTAAATTGGTTTTAATTCTGTTATAATTTCCAATACATTAGGTAGCTGCTGGGGGTACTCACTCTGTGGTGCTTACACGTGAAGGGCATGTATGGACTTGGGGTCAACCATGGCCTCCTGGAGACATGTACAGTTCCTTGACTTATCCTGCAACTCTGTGTCTCTTTTTTTTCTTCTACTGTTCATCCTAATATTCATGTTAACATCCTATTGGAGTTTACTTCACTGATATTTGCATTTTTCTGCATGGTTGTAATGGTGAAATGTTAATATTTTGATTGCATAGTTATTGCTCAATGTTTTCCATTATTTGCAGAAAACAAATATCTGTCCCTGTGCGGGTACAAGGCCTTGAACGGGTGAAGCTCATCGCAGTGGGGGCATTTCATAATTTAGCTCTTCAAGAAGATGGAACTTTGTGGGCATGGGGTAATAATGAGTACGGACAACTTGGGACTGGAGATACCCAGCCCAGATCACAACCTATTCCTGTCCAAGGGCTCTCTGGTCTCAATTTGGTTGGTATTATATTGCCTCTGTTTTTAATCTTCCACTCAACTGGGCATTGGCAGTTAACACAATGCAGTTTACTTGATTTGATCTGAATGTATGAATTCAATCTCTGGCATTTGTTTGTCTATGGGATTTTAATTTCTCTGTAATGTATATCATGTTAGAGATATAGTCTACAACTTATTCCAGAGACAAGAATGTGAGTCATCTTGAAGTATTTATATTATATTAGATGTGAGTTTTAAAAGCTTATAAGAGGCATCGGGTGTTTGTTGCCTGAGGGCGGAAGATAATCTGCACTTGCTGATAAAACCTATTGCTGTTCATTTCTTTATATCAGATTACACCTTCATACATTTGGTTGATGGCTTGAATCTTTTATTGCTTGCTTATTTAAAATCCATGATTTGGTTATTAGTATATAATGTGGTTTATGAAAATTTTGGTTGTTTTATATAAATTTTTTTAGATTATGTTCTTTGTCTTACTTTCCTGATAGGCTTTATATTTGTGTGCATGCCTAGGTTGATATTGCTGCAGGTGGATGGCATTCTACTGCCTTGGCAGATGACGGAGAGGTACTCGTGGTCTTTAACGTGATAAATGGTTTCTAAGTTAGGGTTATTTATTTGTGTTCTTATTCTGACTTGGTAGATGCTACTTTAGGTATAGCAGAAGGTTTTTATATCTAAATTGAGAGTCTCCGCTTTTACCATCATCATTTTATTTATTGTTAAACTATTAAATGGCTTTAGAATTTGAAAGTGTGTTTTTTTTTGGGTCTTAAGACCTTAAATTTCACTCCTATCTCGTCTTGAAATCCTGTTCATTTTAGTTTGGCTTTATTTATATGTACATTTTCTCCTATTCTATTTGGTTTAATCCTCTCTTGGATGCTAGCTTAAATGGCAGAGCACCTGATTGGATTTAATGGATAGGAATGGGATAGTTATCCTATTCATCTTTAAGGGTTCTAATACTGAGTCTCTCTCCTTTTTTTTTTTTTTTTTTTTTTTTTTTTTTAACTTGAAGATTTACGAAATTTACCATAAATTTGTAATTTAGTGATCAAATTTCACTATGATGAAATACGATGAACATTAATATCGGTTTTGGGCTTTCTTATGCTTTCCGTTTAATGTTGCACAATATGAACTCCTATGGTTGCATATGCTGTGTGCATTGCCAAATCTGGCTTTCTTTGCCTTCTGAGATTGGAATTGCCTTAGTGTTTCTTGGGTTCTGAATCCTTGTAAAGCTAAGAATGAACTCCCATGTAATTCCCATGAATTTATTACAGGTGTATGGATGGGGTAGAGGGGAACATGGTAGACTTGGATTTGGAGATAATGACAAGAGCAGTAAAATGGTGCCTCAAAGGGTTCATCTTTTGGCAGCAGAAGACATTGTTCAGGTACTGTTATTTATTGCATTGATAAACTCCAGGAAATTTTTATATGCACTTCACATACATAGCATAATAGATTTTGGGCTTCCTTTACCTAAGGTTATAGTTTCGTTTGATTTGATTAATGTTTCTCTGAGGATTGCAAGTTAAGAGCCAAATGTGATATATTTATAACATATTTTGGTACTAAGAGACTTGTAAAGAATAAAAGAGATGCTTGTTTAGATTATTGTTTCCAAATTGATAAATGACATGGCACTTGTTGGAGGATTGTGGCCACTTAATAAATCTTGCAGTAAATTTAAACAATCATTTTATATTGCAATGTATATAAATTCTTTAGCATTCCATTTGAGGGTGGGTCCAGCCATTCATTTCCGTGAAATGCATACATCTATTCTTGATGCATCTATTCATGTAATTGTGGGTCCCCAACTTTTATAGTTGTATATATGTGGATCCAACCATTTTTAGCACAAAACTAGACAACTAGCCACTTCCTGCAAATAATACCATCATGTAGTCTATTTTGTAATTTTAGTGGTGCCTAGTAGACTGCAACTTATTTTTGTTTTCATTACAACTAGTCAAATATATGGAATTATTCCCTATAGGTAAAAATAAAAAATCAAATGTCATTTGGTGGCCAACAATGGTTACCACTGATAACTTCACTTGTTTGAAGATTTCCTGATTAAATTAATTTATTGATACCCCAGGTATCTTGTGGTGGGACTCATTCAGTTGCATTGACTCGTGATGGACGAATGTTTTCAGTAAGTACATTTAGCACTTATTTTTATACCAAATGCATGAATTTTAGAGTGGAATGCAAGTCAAGAGCTTATTATGTTATAAATAACTGGACATGCAACATTCACATTTCTAGCTTGTCTTGTTACTAGTCCTTTTTTAGATCCTTACTGGGCAATTTGATCAGGTTTATTTAGTATGATTCCTAATATTTAGGCACTTTACATGATTCCTTTTCCTTGTGTCATGCACATACCCCTAGCAAAAGTGGACCATGCAGTGGATTTAGATTAATCTTTTCCTTTTTGTTTACCCTTCGTTGATGGAATCATTGCTATTCCTCTAATATTATGTTGGTGATTTACCTTGTTTGGTTAGTTCAGTCTTGAGGCATAATGTCAAACCGCACTGACCTTCTCAATTGAGTAATATTCTCCACTGAAACCAACCAAAAATATCAGAAACCTACACTTTGTGTTAAAGGACTTCCAATTCAGGTTATTTAAAAAAAAAAAAAGAAGGAAAAAAAAAAAGCTAAGCCAGTTAGGCTGCTTATGATTCACATGGGGCAAAAGCTCGTGTGTAAGGCAATGCTGAAGCTGGACGAGAAAAAAGGGGGCAAGAGCTCTTTCTTTATAGAGGGAATTCTGGTCCCTTGGCTTCAGAAAACAGTGGGCTACTGTTCCACATAGAAAGAATAATACAGAGAAGAGTAACCTCCTCTCATAAACAAGGAGTCTGTTCTCCTTGGTGCCAAGCCCCTGTGTGCTGACATTAATCCTCTTGCCCATTGCTACAGCTATTCCATTTATCGCCTAGGAAATTGTTCGTTTAAAGTTCATTTTTATATTAAGGTTACATAATATTTATTATGACAATATTAAGAATAGCAGTTGTTTCTAGTCCATATACTTTTGGGTTATACAAATATCCAAACTGAAATGAGCAGTTAAATTGATAAACCATAAATTTTGGTTCAATTCGATTTAGTTTGGGCACTTTGTTTAGTTAGGCAAACATACAATATTACATTTTACATATAGAACTTTAGTTGGTAAAGTTCAATATCAAATATTCATCTATGCTGACTGGTTTTGCTGGCAGTTTGGTCGAGGTGACCATGGAAGACTTGGATATGGGAGGAAGATGACAACAGGTCAACCAATGGAAGTGCCAATTGACATCCCCCCTCCCAGAAATCTTAATGGTGCTGAAGCCGAGGGACATTGGATTGCTAAACTTGTTGCTTGTGGGGGCCGGCATACTCTAACGATAGTAGAATGTCTGGCTGATGGATCAAAATAGTTATTAGATAAAATCTTATATGATTTTGTGCAACTAGACAAGTCAAGATAAACTCAAAAACATTAATACATTGACAGATCTATGGATGAGCAGCTCAATTTTTGTTCATTTTTGTTCTTCATTTGTTATTTTCTGGGCCATTGAGATTCGGAAATTTGTTTATTCTACATTATTGCTAAACGTCTAAAGCCATAGTTCCAGCTTTAAAAGAGCTTCAGCAATGTTGGAGAGTTCTTTGAATTCTGTTGCATATTCAGCACCTGTTGCTGCTACTACTGTTTCAACACTCAGTTAGCCCTGTACACAGGTGTAGGTCTGACCTGTCGATTTTGGCCAAAACTGATGGCTCAGGATCTGAACTGGTTTTCCGGTCGGGGTTTAAGGAAATTTCGGTCTGATTTTGACCAGTGGCGAGGTCCGCCTTCAATCTTCCATCTTATACGACTTGCATAATAAAAAATTGGTCTGGATATTGAAATCAAGAGAAATAAAAGAATTGAACGAGGGACTAGAGGTCAATATAGATATTATGGAAATCGATGCAAATACTTATTTGGAAGAGTTGAGGTAACCTTCCTCAAATTGCAACTTCCTTGGCTAACACTGAACCTGCAACTTGTTGAAACATAGACAATGACCTGTGAATCATGATATGCTAATTTAGAAGTAATAAATTCTCAAAATTTGTTGACATTCTCAAGTTCATAGTTGCTTCATGGTATCACTACAGAGATGAGTACTGCCCTAGAGGTTGTGTGAAAACCTCTTTTTCTACTTGAGGAGCCTTTTTTTTTTTTTCATCTCATTAGTATTATAATTAAATGCCCATTTAGCAAGAATTATGCTTTTCTATGATAGACAAGATATAGTTGAACTGAGTGACCCAATTTCCAAAACTGCAAATAACCTGTCTCATGCAAACCAGCAAAAGCAAGTTGATCCGACGGAAAGAATAGAGGATTGATTGAACTTGTGGCTGACAGCTGTTAGATGTGTTACTGTTAATGGTTAAAAATATTTATTTTCCTAAAGATTTTATCTCTTTCTTTTTTTACAAATTAGTTCCTAGTATAAACCATAATCATGTTTAATAGCAATTAGATTTATTAATAAATAAATTTAAGAAGTATTAAAATTTTTAAAAGTTTAATCTAAAATTTTATTTATAAATTAAAATTTATGATTCGACCATAATCAAGTTGAATAACAATCATCACATTAATTTAAAATAAGAGTACTTAATTTATTAAAGGGATAAGATACAATTTTGATCCTGCTATTTAGTTTTAGGAGCACATTAACATTTAATATTTTTCGAGATATAATTTTGATCTTAACGTTATTAAAATCTATAATCCCGACCCTTTGACCGTTGACTTTTTTTTCTGAGCCCCACAAGGATTAAAAAAGTATTTGGCAAATTATAATTTAGTTCCTAAAATTTTATTTATTTATAAAAAAGTATTTTTTTAAATTAAAAATATAAAAAAATAAAATTAATTAATAACTAAATAAAAATTAATTATTTTATTTATTTAAAATTAAAAAAAAATATTATTTTTAATTTAAAATTACTTTTTATTAAATTGAAATAATTAATTTTTATTTAACTATATTTTTCTAAAAGTAAAATAAATAAAATTAATTTTTAATTATTTAACCTATTTTCTAATTTTATATATTTGAAAATTATTTTTATATATTTAATTATATTTTCTTACTTTTTTATTTAATTAAAATTAAAATATTAAAAATATATATATAAATAATTTTATGCATAATATTTATACATTACATTTTTATTTATTTATTTTTTATATATTTTAATTTAAAATCAAAATAAATAATATTATTTTTATTTAATTAAATAATTAATTTTTAAAAGTAATTTATTTTCTTATTTTTTATATAATTGATTAAAAATATTTTTGTATATTAAAATAAAATTATTTTATTTAGTTAAATATGAAAAAAATAATTTCATTTAAACAAATATATAAAAAAATAAGAAAATAAATTATTTTTAAAAATAAATTATTTAATTAAATAAAAAGTAATTTATATTAATTTTAAATTAAAATATACAATAAATCAATAAATAAAATTGTGTATGAATATTTTACACATAAAATTATTCACATGTATTTTT
>CANXYC012225035.1:0-18095 GCA_948193065.1 Aleurites moluccanus
ATTTTCAATAACTCAAACAATATTTCTCACAAATATTTCCATACTCATTTTCTATCATTATCCAAAATAATTAATAAGTAAATATTTATACTTATTTTGAAATTAATTAATTAAGCCAAATAAAAATAAATTTATATACATAAATATATATATACACACAAGATTGTTTAGGAAAAATGATGGGTGTTACAATGATAGAGATGAATTTCTAAATTTTATAAGAAACTTGTATCTTGAAGTTGTTTCTTCCTATCAACATCTTGAAGATTGTTTCTTTCATAATACCATTTGGCTAGAGTAGCTCATGTTTCCTTTCATTAAGGGTCTCATTTCCTTCGAGAGGTTTACGATTAGATAGAGAGGACATAGGAGCAATGGTGTGTACATATACATATATACATATTAAGTTTGAGGATTCCTTTATTTGTGAAACATTTTCACATATTCATATCTTACATGAAGATATACCATGATGAATGCTTAGATGTAAGATGAGACATTCATCTTAGATAATAAACGATTGATTGAGGATAAGAATAAAGATAAAAACCCTAGTTTAGAAGAAAACAAATCAAGTATATTCACATTGTTTGGAAAATAGGTTTCTTAATACATTCGATGATAGTTTATATTCGCATTTCTGGGATAGCAGTTCCTCAATGCATTTGATGGTAGTTTATATTCGCATTAATAGGATAGCATTTCCTCAATACATTCGATGGTAGTTTATATTCAATTTCTTAGATAGCAGTTCCTTAGTGTATTCAATGGTATTTTATATTTGCATTGCTTGGATAGTAGTTCCTCAATGCATTTTATGGTAGTTTATATTCACATTGCTTGGATAATAGTTCCTTAACCCATTCGATGGTAGTTTATATTCGCAGTGCTTGGATAGCAGTTCCTCAATGCATTCGATGGTTGTTTATATTCATATTTCTTGGATACTAGTTCCTTAATGCATTCAATTGTTGTTTATATTTGCATTGATTAAATAGTAGTTCCTTAATTCATTCAATGATTGTTTATATTTATATTGCTCGGATAGCAGTTCCTCAATGCATTCGATGGTTGTCTATATTTACATTACTTGGATAGTAGTTCCTCAATATTTCGATGGTAGAATTATATTCGCATTGTATACCTTAAGTTGATTAGCTAGGACTTTGGAAATCAATTTATATACTACATTACAAAGACTTATTGGATATAGATCCTTCATTATTTCAACATGTTTAACTTTAGGAATGAGAGTAATAAACGTGTGATTAATAGTGGGAATCATAATACTAGAATGCAGAAAATCCAAAATAAGTTTAGTAACATCAGATCCAACAATATGCCAATATTTTTGGAAAAAAAAAAAGCAGGCGTACCATCAAGGCTATGAGACTTACATGGATTCATTTGTTTGAGAGATAAGAAAACATCTTATTCTGTAAAAGGAGACTCTAAAAGTTGAATCATATGATGTCCAGCTTTGAAGAAATGGCTTCAGCGAGGTATTCAAGTTGAAGGGGTGCAATGCTAGTAAACAAAGATTCATAATAACCCAGAATAATTTTTTCCAACCCCTCTTCCCCTGTAGACCACTGAATAGCATCATGCTTTAAACCATAAATCATATTATGGTGCCTCCTATCTGAAGCCATTTTATGAAAAAAAACTTTGTATTCCTATCCCCCTCTTTCAGTCAAACAAACTATGATCGTTGCCACCATACAATCTCATCACGAAGCAAGGTTTCATTCACATCTCGCTATGCTTGACACAACTTAGTAACCTCCTCCACAGTCTGCCCATGCCTCTATAAGTATTCAAGCTTATGGATTTGAGATTTTAAAGTTTGTTTAATAGGACGAAAATTAGAGTGATGCCAATGTTGAAGTTCACTAGAATAATTCAATAGTTTACCACAAACATTTTCAGCCTAATAGATACCTGATTAGACCAAACTTCTTAAACCATAGACTCACACTTGCATCCCGAACCCACATTGCTTCAAACCGAAAAGGCTTCTAACCATCCCCCTGCCGAATACAAAAACCTAATGTATCTAATAAAATTGAGCAATGATGAGTAGCAATATAGGCAAATGGTGAATGGACGCTTGAGAAAAGATGTTAACCCACCCATCATCCACTAAAAATCTATCCAACCGCTCTTAAACATTGTTACTTCCTACTCGATCATTATCCCAAGTAAAAGAATAATCTTTAAAACCAACATCATTAAGATGTCAATCACGAAAGACATCAGGAAATAACTCTATCTCTCGTTTAGGCTTCTCCCTCACACCCAACTTCTCAAAACTGTATAAAATCTCATTAAAATCCCCAAAACAGACCCAAGATCCCACACTTATACCCCTCAATCTTCTAACCAAATCCTAAGTTAACAATTTATTGCCTTCCTTAGGCCACCCATAAATACCAAGACCTCGCCAAGATGGAATAGCACCCAAATTTGGAACCTGGAAATCAATATGATGACTAGAATAATTCAAAATATGAATAACCAGCTCTTTCCTCCATAAAGACACCAATCCACCCCTCTTATCAGAAGTATCAATACTAAAACAATTATATAAAGGAAAAGAACTTTTAATACCAATAAATACTGATGTGGACAATTTTGTTTCCATGAGAAAAGCCACATTTGGATAATACGAAAGCACTAAATGGTGCAGTGCACAAACCGTCTAGGGATTACCCAGTCTCCAAAGGTTCCAACTTAGGAACCTCATTGTAGTAGGAGAGACTATTCAATAGTCTCTACCTTTTTAATTATTTGACCCTAATTTATCTCTAATTAACTCTACCTCACTTTCCAAAAGATTCATCCATAACAAACTGCTTTTGTACTACCCACACCCACATCCATACCAAACTTTCGCTTTTCGACTTCTAATCAATCATTTGGACCCAAAATAGGCACAATAGTTAATTCAATTCTAGGTTTGGAGGCCATCCATTTCCAGGTACCAAGCCTAACTGACTCCACCTTAGACCCCCCCCCCCCCCCACCCCCCAATATGATTTCCTACCCATAAATATCTTAGACTTAGCTCGGGATGACCCAGATGCAGCTTTCTTACCAAGACATCCTCCACTAGAATCTAAATTAAATTGGCTAATAGATTCTCCTAATGCACACATAGATTGAGCCCCATGAACAAACCCTGTTACCCCTAACAACCTGAACTAAATCGAAGAGAACACTAGACTCCTTAACCCCCAAACAAATTCCACTGTTAACAATATTCACAGCAGGAAAAACAACTAACATCTCACATAAGCAATCCTTTCCTCATTCACAGCACGAGAAAGAACAGGCACAAACACTAAATCAGACTGAAACCCATCCCCCTTAAAGGAACATCGGCCACCACCCCAATATCATTCCCAATAGTACAAATTCATCGAACAATTCACAAGGACAAAGGAAGAGGGACAAGGGAAAGAAACATTACCATAGGGGGATTTAGAAATAGTACCAATATGATTATCCTTATTTGCACCAGCTAAATCGACATCCAAACATCTACGAGTATAAGGAGCATCAATGGAGGCTCGGGTTGCAGAAGGTACAACACGATGAAGATCCCTAGTCATCATATTCAAATACACAGATCGATCGAGAGTAGCACGTAGCCCTAGTCCATATGGCCATTATTCCTCCACAAAATCATTAGGTTTAGCCGCACACTCATCCTCCATATGGTCTATTAACCCACAAAAGTAGCAGAAATTATGAAGCTTTTCATATTTGAAATAAACCCAAACATTCTCCTTTCTACTATTTAAAATAAAAGCCCCACGAGACAACAGATGAGAAACATCCACCAACATACAGAACCTGATTTATTTTCCCCATGAATTCAAATCCTCCTCACTAGTAGCCTCCACCTTTCCAATTTGAGCTGCAAATTTCCTAATAGAGGTCTGATCATGAAAATTCAGAGGTAAATTATATAGCCGAACCCAGAAAGCACAAAAATTCAAAACCACATTTGAAAGTTGTTCATCACCCCTAAGCTTTTGCAGCAAGTGGTGATTAAAGTTATAATGACCCAAAAATTTTATGAATTTAAAAATATTATTTTATGAGAAAATATTTTTATGAAAATATTTTATTAATTATTTGAAATTAAAATTTATTATTTAAATAAATTATACTAAATTATTTTGAGGTTATTTTAAAGTTCTAACATGTCAAAATAAAGAATATTTTATAAAAATTTTAGTGAATATTTATTTATAATTTTTAAAATTAAAGTGAATATTTTATGAATTTTTAAAGATTCAAAAAAAATATTTTTATTTTCATGCTGGGATTTGAAACCCCAGTCTTGGGGGAAGATGGTGGTGGCCTTTTACCATTAGACTAAGACTCTTTTCTGATTCACTATGTAATTATGTATATATATATATTAGTTAAACTAAATAAATAAAATAGTTTCCATGTCTAATTGGTTAAATAACCAATCAGACAAAATATTTTTGGCAAAAAGAAAGAATGAACGGACAGTAGAACAAAATAAATAGGGAAGAGGAAGGAAAAGAGAGAGAGAGGAAAGAGAAAGGTTGATCTATCATCGTCGAAGTTGCTGCCGTCATCACCGCTACCACCAAAGGATAGCCCATCGTCTGGTGACTCCACAAGTGGAAGCACACCGTCAGCCGTCGTCGAAAAAAGTCACACTCACCAAAAAAGCTACCGCCAACCGAAAAACTTCATTTGTAGATCTCAGTTGATTTTGAACATCATTTCTAGTGATTTTTGTTCCTTTGAGTTTGTCTCAGTCCAGCTTTTCAATGGTACCCATTTTTTCATCAATGGTGAACGAAGCCGGAATCGAAAAAATAGAGAATCCTAATCTTTTTCCGACAATCAAATATAACTTAGTTTTTAATGATTCTAAAAATTATTTTGAATATTTTGGAGTACTTTTAGAGTTAATGTTATGAGAGATTTTGAATTGGGACCCTAATATTGAAATAATTACGGAGTAAATAAATTTAGACTATATTTAAATTAGGTTCATAATTTAAGAAAAATTTATATAATTATCTTGGAGTAAATATGGAATTTATTTGAATAGTATTGATGAATTTTATGAAACGAAAGTTAAATATAAATATTTTAAAGAAGAGCAATAAATGATGTTTATGAATTTTAGTAATTTTCTTATAATTACATAGTTAATTATTAATAAATTTAATTTAATTAAAGTAAATATGTATGATTTAAAGGAAATAAATGATTTAAATAGTTATTAATTATAAATGATTTTTAATAATAAATTGAGTTTACTATTTAAATGAAAATTTACTATAAAAGTTTTAAAAAATATATTCCAAAAGAAAATTTTATAATTATAATATTTTAAGTTAATTAAATTGATTTTAATGAAAAAGAATGTTAATGATTTTAAACAATTTTATAAATTGAAAATTTTTTATTTATGAATTTTGATATAGATAATTATGGATTAATTATTTTAAAGATTTATAAAGAAAAGAAATTTGAAATTTTAATTTGATTTTAAATGATTTATAAATTAAATTAGTTTTATTAATAAGAGATTTATTTGTGTAATGAGTTATTAACAAGGATTTTAAGAAAATGATTTTAAGAAAATTTAATTTGATTTCAAATGATTTTTATAGTTTTATATTTTTAAATTATCTATTAAGTAAATTGTTTTAAAAATTACATTATCTGATTAACGAGTTGAGAAATTTATATGTTGAGTTCTGAGACCCAGGAGGGGTCATTGAGTTGAGGTTGATTTATGTGAGCCTACGGGCTATTTATTTATAAGCATTATCTTTTTTCTTTTAAGGAGCAATGACCTAGTTTAGGGGAGGTTCTGCCAAATTTTCGGTAGAATCTTTCAGTATTTTATCAAAGTCGTTTATAATAACCTCCATGATAAATGGTTAATACTTATGTATAAATGTTTCCTAGGTACTCCGGGTACATCTGCAGTGGGTCTCCGTGAGAATTAGGATTGAATTCTTTCATCATCTATTCTATAAGTTGATAAATTTCAATTTAACTATGCATCTAAACATGCCATGTAAGCATTGAAAGAATGAGAATATATATATATATATATATATATATATATATATATATATATATATATAAACTATCAATACTGCATTAGATTTAGGAGTATGATGTATGTTTATGCCATATTTTATGATGCTGATGATAAATGATATGAATGTATGTGATTGCGATGGAAAATAGGATGATGTGGAATCCACCTATACTAACACATAAAACATTAACGATATAACATGATGATGATGATGATGATGATGATGATGATGATATTATAAGGATTGCTTGGTTAGAGAATGGTCTCAACGTGACCCCTAGATATGGATAAGAGAGTATAGAATTGTCTGGTTAGAGAATGGTCTCACTGTAGCACCTGGACTTGGATAAGAGAGTATAGAGATGTCTGGTTAGAGAATGGTCTCACCGTGACCCCTATTTGGATTTAAGAGAGCGAAGATATAGGGGTCGACTCCCCAATTACGATAAATGAAAACATAAACGAGGATGGATTCCATATACATTTTTCCATCATGGATGTTATGTATGCTTATAAATATTTTTGTGACACATCATATAGATAAATGAAGGATTGCCTGTTAAATTAATTTATATCAGCTTATTGAGTCGAACACTCACCCCTATTCAAATATTTTTTTCAGGTTCTGAATTGAGTTTAAAGAGATTAAATTTTCAAGTGGAGTATTCCTGCCTTTTATTCCTCAAGCAGAGGAGTTGTTTTATTTTGTTATGTAATTATTTCATATTCATTGTATTAAATTCTCTAGAGTTCCATATAGTTATATTCAGTGTTATATTTATGGTCGTAATTTTGTTTATTGTTTGTTAAGTAAAAATTTGATGTTGATGATATTATATGTATGATCATAGCCCTGAGTGACAAAAAGTTGATATTTTATTCAGGTTCTGCTTGACTGGTGGACCATAGTCCTTGCTTTGTGACAGTTACAGCTATTATATTGTAATTTTATCATTCAGTAGTAAGTCAGGCTTACTACAAGTTCCAAAAGACTTTGTCACGACCCGTTTCTAGATCGCGACGGTCCTAGGGCACGAGAGATGCAAATAGCGACCGGCACCCATAGAACCCAGTATCACATGCACAATCTATAAACTACAATATATTATCCATTTTAGTTAGTTACCATCCATTCTGTTATTCTATCATTCATTCTATAAATTTACTGCAAATGGCTGTAACAATTCATATATCATATCACATAATCATCATATAACTCATATATCATCAAGTATCATATATATACATGTTCATTTCCTAGCTAACTCATACATACCCCATGGAGTAGCTAGAATATGAACATCAAAATACAGAAATATAAAAAATATACATCAGATGACTGTAGCAGAAATCCTCGGATGACAGATGACGGGATTCTACAGCCTACTCCTCTCCTGAAATGGTTAAACAATAAAAAGGTGAGTATAGATGATACTCAGTGAATCTATATGCATCATCAATGAAATATAGGTTGGAACAATGATATACACATGATAAAGGAATAATGGTACAGTATCCATCATGTAGGTTTACATAATCAGTGTCAGAAATCAATAGGAATATCAAGGGTCATATCAAGTCATAGAATCATATGGTAAGACAGATATAGGGTCCTGAAACACGTAGACTACGTGTAATCACACAGTCGATCACATATCAAGTAGGCATAAGACTGATCAGGTCCTATGGTTGGGACCAATAACCCTTCCCAACTAGGGCATCAATATCAATGTGCACATTGTCGATAGTATGTACCCACTACCCTATCGGTACGGCAGCTCTGTCAAACCACATTTACATCAATATAAATGAAGAACATGTCAATAGACACCATTATACAATAATGGTATCATCACTGTCAATATAATCAATATCTTCCAAATCAAATGGTATTTGAATCAAAGGCATTGTAAGATACAATATACAAGCAAGGATAAAGGTTACGGTAAACAACAAAGGTATGGAACAAAGGTTGGTTCGGCAAGAAAAATAGGTAGGCCAATTGGCATGCCAACGCTGCTGGCGACAATGGCATTCAAATGGTAGGCTTATGGAATACAAAGCAATAGGCTAAAGGTAAATGAACTAGGCATTTTATTAAACACATGGTGGACAACATTAAATGGGCAAATTGGCTAGGTGTTGGTGCAAGGTTATCAAAGCCCATTCAATCAACAACACAACGATATTATCAACAACACAATAGGCAACAAATAGTCAATGGTAAACAACATTAAAAGGATCAAAATAGCTAAGGAATACCAAAGAAAAATCAAGCAAAATCATAGGCAATGAATAGTAACTTTGGTTCGGCCAAAATAGAGATTTTACCTAGGGTTTCCAATTTCAATTTCAATGCAATATACATGTTAAATGATGCAATATAGACTCACCTAATGCTTCAAATTGCTTTGGAAATAAGCTTTTCACTCAAATTCACCAAATGGACTATAAGGCACTCCTTTGTCAACAATGATGTTCTACATCAAACAAACCATCAATTAATCACTTATTCACATTCAATTAACTAATTCTAACATCAATTAACATAATCTAACTCTAAATCAAATAGCTAAGTTACACAACTTCCATTAGGTTTAGGAATTTCTAACAATTTGCATCAATTGATGCAATCTAACTAAATACCCATCAAATTCATCATCTAAATCATCCAAAACAACCTTAATATTGAACAAAATAACTTCTTATCTCAAAATGGATGGTGAACCCGAAATGCTCTCTTCCAATTTTCTTGAATTCTGTTGCTCCTTTCAACAAATTGATGGTAACAAATGATAAAACACTACTCAAACGCAATTTTTCTTTCAATTTTCTAAGATATTTGGTGAAGAAATGAAGAAGGAAATGGCAAAGCTTGGTTTGGCCACCATGACAAAAGGAAGAAGATGATGGAAATTTTTGCTAAGTGTAAAATATATATCAAAAATCAAATGATAAATTACAACTAAATCCCCGAACTTTCATATATCACATTATGGTCCAAAATCTTCTGTAATTTATTCTGTCAATTCTTTCACGATTTAGAATTTAAAGTGGGAAGTAAATAAACTTATTTTAATTTATACTTATTTATAAAAATAGTTTCGGAGTCATTCTGTAACTCTGACGAACCCATTTCTACTATTCACCTTAAACTTTCATTTATTTATGATTTTGCCTTTGGTTACTTTTTCAGTGTTCCTAAATATTTTTCACCTCTTTATTTTTATCAAAATTACACTTGCATTTATGTGATCTTTTCTCCCCTGGTCAAAATCAAAAGTTCATCTGTTGACCTTACAGCTAATTTCTCGGCAGTATTCCCGACACCGCTGATTTCCGAAAAAGTATTTCATTTGCTTTCTAACTGTCTCTAAAATTATTTATCATCATTTCAATGCTTTTAAACCACATACTGAGAATTGAATCATGCACATAGGTTATGATTTCCTAGGGTATTACATTCAACCCCTTTCAAATAAATTCGTCCTCGAATTTAAATAAAATACATACCTCAATACTAGAACATGAATGGGTATCTGTCCTTCATCTCCTGCTCATTCTCCCAAGTGCACTCCTCCATCGACTAGTTTTTCTAGAGCACTTTTACCATGGGAATTTTCTTGTTCTGCAACTGTCTAAATTGTCGATCAACTATCTTCACTAGAAGCTCCTCATATGACAAGTCCTCATTCAGTCCCACATTTTGTACCTCCAATATATGTGATGGATCAGACACATATTTTTGCAGCATCAAGATATGAAACACAGGATGTACATGGCTAAGATGAGGTGAAAGAGCCAATCTATAGGTCACATTACCAATCTTCTCGAGAATCTCAAATGGACTTATAAACCTTAGTGACAGCTTTCCTTTCTTCCCAAATCTCATAATACCTCTCATAGGTGAGATTTTAATGAAGACATGATCACCAACTGCAAAATGTACATCCTTCTGCTTCTGATCGGCATAGCTCTTCTGCCTACCGAAAGCAGTCTTCATCCGATCTCTAATCATAGGCAGCTTTTCCATCATTTCCCTGATCAACTCTGGCCCCTCTAGCTGCTTCTCCCCTGGCTCCACCTAACATACTGGAGATCTACACTTCCTACCATATAGTGCTTCAAATGGAGCCATACCAATAGAAGAGTGATAATTATTGTTATAAGAGAACTCAATCAATGGCAGATATTGATCCCAGTTACATTTAAAATCCAAAACACACAACCGAAGCATATCTTCCAAAGTTTGGATTATCCTCTTCGACTGCCCGTCAGTCAGCGGATGGAAAGCAATACTGAACCGCAACTGAGTACCCAAAGCCTCCTGAAATTTCTGTCAAAACCAGGAGGTGAACTGTGTACCTCTATATGAGATAATCA
The DNA here is from genome assembly GCA_948193065.1 of Aleurites moluccanus. Taxonomy (NCBI): domain Eukaryota; kingdom Viridiplantae; phylum Streptophyta; class Magnoliopsida; order Malpighiales; family Euphorbiaceae; genus Aleurites; species Aleurites moluccanus. The sequence goes on from CANXYC012225035.1 coordinate 10,496, forward strand.
TTAAAGGAACACCATGAAGTCGTACAATCTTATCCACATACAATTGTGCATACTGAGCTGCTGAATAACTGGTCTTCACTTTTAGAAAATTAGCAGATTTCATCAACTGGTCTACAATTACCCATATGGAGTCATAACCCCTCATAGTCCTCGGTAGACCAACTACAAAATCCATGGTAAATTGCTCCCATTTCCACTCAGGCAACTCAATCTCCTGAAGTAACCCCGATGGCTTCTGATGTTCAAACTTAACCTACTGACAAGCAAAGCATTTGGAGACAAACCGTGCTACATCTCCCTTCATACCAGGCCACTAATACATATCCTTCATATCATGGTACATCTTGGTAATCCCTAGATGTACATTGTATGAAGAATACTGAGCCTCTCTCATAATTTGATCCCGTAGTCCATCTATATCAGGTACACATATACGCTTCCCACACTTTAGTACACCATCCTCCACTGTAAACTCTATCATTTTGCCATTATGTACCTCTCCCTTGAGCTTCAGTAGATAAGGATCCCTATCTTGAGCCACTTTAATGTCATCAATCAATAGTGACTTCACCCGAAATTGGGCTATCAGAGCCTGGTTACCATCCTGGGATCCTAAATCCAACTCCACACCCATATCTGCTAAATCCCTCATCTCTCGAATCAAGGGTCTCTTGCCAACCATGATATAAGCTAGACTGCCCATAGACTTCCGACTCAGTGCATCTGCCACTACATTGTCCTTACCCAGGTGATAAAGGATTTCACAGTCATAATCCTTAAGTAACTCCACCCATCTACATTGTCGAAGATTCAGATCCTTCTGTTGAAATATATACTGCAAACTCTTATGATCAATATATATCTCACATTTAGACCCATACAGATAATGCCTCCAAATCTTCAATGCAAATACCACAGTTGTCATCTCCAAATTATGTGTCGGATAATTTGTTTCATACTTCTTTAATTGTTGAGAAGCATAAGCAATTACTCTTCGATTTTGCATCAATACACATCCCAATCTGACTCGTGAAGCATCACAATATACAGTAAATTTCTCTCCCTCTGTTAGCAATGCTAACACTGGAGCACTTGTGAGGCAAGACTTCAAAGTGTGGAAGCTGCAATTACACTCATCAGTCCATACATACCGCTCTTGTTTCCTCATCAATCTAGTCAAAGGAGCTGCAATCTGAGAGAAATCCTTCACAAACTTCCTGTAATATCCAGCCATACCCAGAAAACTGCGAACCTCTGAAATACTAGTAAGCTGAGGCCAATTAGCAATCGCTTCGATCTTCTGAGGATCCACCTTAATCCCATCCTTGCATATCATATGCCCAAGGAAGCACACTTCAGTTAACCAGAACTGGCACTTAGATAGCTTAGCATACAACCGATGCTCCCGAAGTGTCTACAACACAATCCTCAGATGCTCCATATGCTCCTCCTCACTCCTGGAATAAATAAGTATGTCATCAGTGAATACAATGACAAACTTATCCAAATATGACCTGAACACCCTGTTCATAATATCCATAAAAGCAGTCAGTGCATTGGTCAACCCGAATAGCAACACCAAAAACTTGAAATGTCCATATCGGGTTCTGAAAGCAGTCTTAGGTATATCACCCTTCTTAATCTTCAATTGGTGATACCCAGACCTCAGATCAATCTTCGAAAAATGGCTAGCACCCTGCAGTTGATCAAACAAGTCATCTATCCGAGGCAATGGATACTTGTTCTTCGCTGTCACCTTATTCAGCTGTCTGTAATCTATACACATCCTCAATGAGCCATCTTTCTTCCTCACAAATAGTACCAGTGCACTCCAAAGAGAACTACTCGGTCTGATGAACCCTCTATCCAATAGCTCCTGTAATTGTATCTTAAATTCCTTCAGTTTAGCTGGAGCCATTCTGTATGGTGAAATAAATATAGGGTCTGTGCCTACATGCACCTCAATCTCAAACTCAATCTCCCTATCAGGGGGCAATCCTGGCAACTCATCAGCAAATACATTATAAAACTCCTAAACTACCGGTATCTGATCAAGCTCTATAGAGGACTTCTGCACATCTATCACATGAGCTAAATAAGCTGAACAACCCTTCCCAATCATCTTTCTGGCTTGGATAGTAAAAACCAGATTAACTCTGAACTCTTGTATGTCACCCTAAAACTCAAACTCTGGCTACTCCTCAGGCTGAAACCTGACCTTCTTCTGATAATAATCAATGACTGCCCGATGTCTCGTAAGCCAATCCATACCCAAAATCACGTCTAACTCTAATACTGGCAGTTCAATCAAATCAACACGCAATATGTTATCATCAATTTCAATCACACAGTCAGGATAATAATAGTCCACATTAATACTCTCACCCATTGGGGTAGCAATCACTAAAGGCATATGCAATAATTTCCTTTCCTTATTCAATTTAGGTACAAAGTGAGGTGACACAAAGGAATGAGTAGCACCAAAATCAAATAAGGCATCTGTAATCTCATTCTGATTCAGAATATTACCTATGACCATGTTATCTGATCTCTGTGCCTCTTGGGTATTGACCGTAAATACTTTGCCCTGACCCCTGCCCGCTGGGGCCTGACTACTACTAGGAGTCTTTCCTCCTCTACCTCTACCTCTATCTAAAGTCTCTCTGGCCACATTCTGACTCATCTGTACCGTCGGCTGAGAAATTATAGCAGATGGCTGCTGCTCGCCCCATAATGGACATCTGCTAATGAAGTGACCATGTTGCCCACATTTTAGACAGGCACCTGACTGTAACCGGCATTCCCCTTCGTGCCTTCGTTCACAGAACCCACAAACAGGCACACTAGGCATCTGTGTCGCTAGTCTAGAGGAACCCTATGAATAAGCAGGTGCAGACTGTACCATTGGTGATCCCCTACTCTGAATCCTCCTCCTCTGACTACCCAAAGAAGGTCGCTAATTAAACCGAGGCACTGGCTCTACCTGTCTAGGCTGGGAGCTGCTCTCCTCCCTTCTAATATATGCTTTGGGACTCCCTTTCCTCTTTTGGTCCCTCTTTGCTCTCTCTGTCTTATACTTCTCTTATATTTGTATAGCCTTATCAATAACAATCGTCAGAGAAATGAATTTCATAGCCAACAGTGCATTATGAAGTGCAGCATGTAGACCCCTCCTAAACCTGCTGATCAAATCAGCCTCAGTAAGAACAATATGAGTAGCATACCTACTCAACCTGATAAACTCCTCTGCATACTCCTCAACTGATCTATCCCCCTACCCTAACTGCTCAAACTGAATGAAGTTACGAGTCTTCACCCCCTCAGTAATGACTCATCTATCAGACCTTGTCGAAACTCAGCCCATGAGGGTGGATGCTCACTATACAGCCTGGGCTCCATCGTCCTCGAAAACTAAGTCCAAGCCTTCCCCTTTAACAAGAATCCCACCAACTTTACAGCTTTATGCTCAGAATAAGGTAGTTTCCTAACTACCTTCTCAACCTCCACCAGAAAATCCACTGGATCACTGCCTCTATCGCCCCTGAACTCTGGTAAGTTTAGCTTCAGAAAGCTAAACATGGACACTCCACCCTCCTCAATAGCTCTGCGGCCTCCCTATACAACAGGCTCCCTAGGAACCCCTACTGGCTGCACAGGAGCCGGTACCACTGGAACTGCCTCTAGTACTACAGGTGGAGGTACTACTGCTAGAGCTGGTGATGGAGGTACATGTTGTCTCTCCCGTCTCAAATCCGCCATCTCTCTCCGTAACTCCATCAGTCCCCTCATCATCTCCATTCTCCAGGGGTCATCGCCCCTCTCTGAATCCTCTAAAGTCCATTGGGATCTAGACAGACCCTCTGAGACAGCAATCTCCCTAACAAGTGCCTCATTGGAGGCTACCTCTGCCTTCCTGGTATCTCTATTCCTCTCGTCAGATATCTCTGTAATCTGTCAGGAAAAATAGAAATAGTCTCATAAAATGACAGAAACATATAATAATAACATATAACAGACGATAACAACAAAAGACGTCAAAGGAAATCCTATGCTCCATGGTATACTTAATTCTACCCCATTATGTACTTAGTCACTATTCCTCTGTAATTTGGGTACTATTCATCTATAACCTATACTCTAATATTTGTAACCTAGAGCTCTGATACCACCTCTGTCATGACCCGTTTTCGAATCGGGACGGTTCTAGGGCACGGGAGATGCCAATGGCGACCGACACCTGTAGAACCCAGTATCACATGTACAATCTATAAACTACAATATATTATCCATTTTAGTCAGTTACCATTCATTCTGTTACTCTGTCATTCATTCTGTAAATTTACTACAAATGGCTGTAACAATACATATATCATATCACATAATCATCATATAACTCATATATTATCAAGTATCATATATATATATATGTTCATTTCTTAGATAACCCATACATACCCTATGGAGCAACTAGAGTATGAACATCAAAATATAGAAATATAGAAAATATACATCAGATGACTGTAGCAGAAATTCTCGAATGACAAACGACGGGATTCTGCAGCCTACTCCTCTTCCGAAATGGTTAGACAATGAAAAGGTGAGTATAGATGATACTTAGTGAATCTATATGCATCATCAATGAAATATAGGTTGGAACAATGATATACACATGATAGAGGAATATATAGGTTTACAGAATCAGTGTCAAAAATCAATAGGAATATCAAGGGTCATATCAAATCATAGAATCATATGGTAAGACAGATATAGGGCCCTGAAACACGTAGACTATGTGTAATCACACAGTCGATCATATATCAAGTAGGCATAAGACTGATTAGGTCCTATGGTCGGGACCAATAACTCTTCCCAGCTAGGGCATCAATATCAATGTGCACATTACTGACAGTATGTACTCACTACCCTGTCGGTGCGGCAGCTCTGTCAAACCACATTTAAGACAATATAAATGAATAATATGTCAATAGACACCATTATGCAATAATGGTATCATCACTGTCAATATAATCAATATCTTCCAAATCAAATGGTATTTGAATCAAAGGCATTGTAAGATACAATATACAAGTAAGGATAAAGGTTATGGTAAACAACAAAGGTATGGAACAAAGGTTGGTTCGACAAGGAAAATTGGTAGGCCAATTGGCATGCCAACGTCGCTGGAAACAATGGCATTCAAATGGTAGGCCTATGGAATACAAAGCAATAGGCCAAAGGCAAATGAATTAGGCATTTCATCAAACACATGGTGGGCAACATTGAATGGGAAAATTGGCTAGGTTTTGGTGCAAGGTTATCAAAGCCCATTCAATCAACAACAAAGCCACATTATCAACAACACAATAGGCAACAAATATTCAATGGTAAACAACATTAAAATGATCAAAATAGCTAAGGAATACCAAAGAAAAATCAAGTAAAATCATAGGCAATGAATAGTAACTTTGGTTCGGCCAAAATGGAGGTTTTACCTAGGGTTTCCAATTTCAATTTCAATGCAATATACATGTTAAATGATGCAATATAGACTTACCTAATGCTTCAAATTGCTTTGGAAACAAGCTTTTCACTCAAATTCACCAAATGGGCTATAAGGCACACCTTTGTCAACAATGATGTTCTACATCAAACAAACTATCAATTAATCACCTATTCACATCCAATTAGCTAATTCTAACATCAATTAACATAATCTAACTCTAAATCAAATAGCTAAGTTACACAACTTCCATTAGGTTTAGGAATTTAGGAATTTCTAATAATTTGCATCAATTGATGCAATCTAACTAAATACCCATCAAATTCATTATTTAAATCATCCAAAACAACCTTAAGATTGAACAAAATAACTTCTTACCTCAAAATGGATGGTGAACCCGAAATGCTTTCTTCCACTTTCCTTGAATTCCTTTGCTCCTTTCTATAAATTGATGGTGACAAATGATAAAACACTACTCAAACTCAACTTTTCTATAAATTTTCTAAGAAATTTGGTGAAAAAATGAAGAAGAAATGATGAAGGAAATGGCAAAGCTTGGTTCGGCCACCATGACAAAAGGAAGAAGATGATGGAAATTTTTGCATAGTGTAAAATATATATCAAAAATCAAATGGTAAATTACAACTAAATCCCCGAACTTTCATATATCACATTATGGTCCAAAATCTTCTATAATTTATTCTGTCAATTCTGTCAGGATTTAGAATTTAAAGTGGGGAATAAATAAACTTATTTTAATTTATACTTATTTATAAAAATAGTTCTGGAGTCATTTTGTAACTCCGACGGACCCATTTTCACTATTCACCTTAAACTTCCATTTATTTATTATTTTTCCATTGGTTACTTTTTTCAGTGTTCCTAAATGTTTTTCACCTCTTTCTATTTACCAAAATTACACTTGCATTTATATGATCTTTTACCCCCTGTTCAGAATTAGAAATTTATCTGTTGACCGGACAGCTAACTTCTCGGCAGTGTTCCCGACACCTCTGATTTCCAGAAAAATATTTCATTCGCTTTCTAACTATGTCTCTAAAATTATTTTCCATCATTTCAATGCTTTTAAACCAGATACTGAGAATTGAATCATGCATATAGGTTATGATTTCCTAAGGTATTACAGACTTACGCTTTCTGGTTTCCTAGTGTTGATCACGTGCCTAGTAGGGTCAGGTCGTGACAAAAGTGCCACGACCCATCTCTCAAAACCCTCTGCTTATCAATTTCTGAATCAAAATCACATACAAAGACATTATGAAGCAATTCTTGAACATGCATAGCCTTCACAAGCCTCCACACCCCCAATATAGCATTCTGTAAACTAGTCATATTATAAGGCTTTCGAGAAAGCACCGTCCCACCAAACAAAATTTATGTTTACCCAAAACCGAAATTTCATTTGATTCTCCTAAATCATGCACAACACTTTCATTCTCAATGAAAGTGAACAGAATCCAAAAAGATTCCAACTCGCGAGCCATAATGAATTAATGAGCACTAGCAAAGCACCTGAACTCCCTACCTGTAAAAACAAATAACCAACGAGAATGTAACACCTCAGCCTAGCTTGAACCTAACCTTTATAGAGATCTTCGGGGAGAGATTTTTGATTTCTTTATATTGTGCTGTTAATATGTATTTATGCATAAAATTGATGATTATGCATGTTATTTGAATTAGTTTTAGGCATAGGAGTAGTCCAGAGGCTGCTAGGACTTAATCGGGAAATTTTGAATTTTTGGTGAACTAGGGGCAAAATGGTCATTTTTCGCCCGTCGAAATTTTATGGATTTAATATCATATTTAAAAGGAGAAAATAATTTAAACACTTGAAAATGGCCTTATTTTATTTATTTGAGCAGTAGATTAAGAAATAATCCCGGTTGAAAAATTGTTATCGGCACGTTGCGCGATTTCGGTGTTTCGGTTGAACTAAGGGTATTTTAGTCATTTCCTTTATAATATGGAGTTATTGAGTGTGTGCAACCTTATGGTATTAGTTTAGGCTTGATTAAATCTAACCGTTGGATCAAATGATGAAAAATTGGATGGTTAGATGAGTAGGTTGCAAAGTTG